>PISX010005814.1:84353-103790 GCA_004024625.1 Mellivora capensis | reverse complement strand
GACGGGGAGCGACCCGGCAGGAGGTCACAGAGCCCCGAGCTGGTGTCATGGTTTCTCTTCTCTTTTCCCTCCAAAGTGCTGCTTTGGCACTTGATTTTAGAACCTTGTGTCTCTTCCCTCAGCAGACAAAGACCGCTGTCTCGAGTCATCTCGTGCTCCGGTCTAACGTGGAACCCACATCCTGGGCTCTGGGGGTCCAAGTCTTTGTGTTTAAGGGTGCCTGTGGGTTGTCCCCGGGTCCTCTGAGTTTGAGAGCCACGGCTCTCGGGCTGCAGTGATGTTTCATGTCACCAGCCACCTTATGGTACTGTCCCCCGAGATCAGCCCGCCTAGCTGCTCCTAACCAGAATGTGCTGGAATGTGGTGCTGCCACCTCCGGTGTGGGGTGGGAGGCCAGGCCTCTGCTGGAAAGGTTGGAGCACACCTGTGTGGAGACGAGAGGCCTGGGCCCTGGAGCACGGGGGCCTTGGGTCAGCATGACTGCCTGCTCCTGGGGTGCAGAGTAGGAGGAGGGGTGGCCAGGTGCCGAGTGCCACGGAACAGCCTCCCCCCGCCCCGCCCCGTGGGTCTGCCCCGTGGTCTATCCACTCAGTAATGAGAGGGCATCTCAGGGAAGGGTTAACATCCTCCCAGTGAAGCAGCCATCAGCCTTCTGCTTCTGGGGTAGAAAAAAGCAAGTGCAGCCTGCAAGCGATCCGCACCCCTCCCCCAGGAGGCCGCGTGGGGGGTAGTAGGAGGGGCTGTAATCGCATTCATGGAAATACGCCTGCGAGGAGCTGAGCGGCACACACGCCAAGTGTCGGCCCGGCGGCAGCTCCGCGGCCATCTCTGTCCCCGCCAGCCTTCCCTGCCAGGATCGGCTCCCTGTCCATCCTCGGTTTCCACTCGGTTTTTGTTCCCGGGCTGCCTCCCCTACCCTGGCCGTGCCGGCACACATGCCGTGCTGGCTCCGTCCCTCCGTCCTCCGGGGGCTGCTGCGGGAGCTCCCGGGAGTCTGGCGCGGTGGGGCCGTGGAGCCGGCCCACCATGGCCTCTGAAGCAGAGAGCGGCGAGCGGCCCAGGCTTTGACGGGGGCTGCGGGGGCTGCCGGAGAGGGGACTCGCTTGGGTAAGAGGCCGGGCGGTGGCGCGTGAGCTTGGTGCGTGGGGCGTCGTGCGGAGTGTGCGGCGGGTCCCGCTCAGTTATGCTCTGCCGCGGGCCTCTCCCACCCGGCAGCAGAGCCGATGATGGGCTGCGCACGTGGCTCTCTCTGCATGACCGCCTCGGGGTTCTGCGTGTTCTCTCCTCCTAGGGTTTTTCCACTGGCTTCTTGGTAGATGTTCCAGTATTCGGTGTGGTTTTTTCTAGGCCTGAGGTTCAGGAACAAGCTGATGGCCAGTTTTGGTGGCCCCGCTTTGGCAAGGTGAGAAACAGGCCAGCAGGAAGGAGAGGGACAGATGCAGGGCTATCCTCTCTCCTCTGGACCCACCCCGTGAGCTTCTGTATGACTCAGTACTTTGGAACCACTCCTGGGAATGGGTAGCCCTCCTTCCAGCAGTACGCCCAGAAAAGGAGTTGGAATTGCACATTTCATTGGATCCTAGGGGTCCATTCCAGCGATCAGACGGACAGAGAATATTTTAGTGTGCCAAAAAATGAAGGTTTTACCAAGAGCTGGCATACAAATAGTTTTTAGGAGCAGGTGAAGTGAGAGAAAACTGACCTCTTAAACCTCCCCCCCAGCCTCTGTTCGAGACTGTAAGGGGTGTGGCCACACAGCTGTGGCACAAGAGGGGTACTGCATCCGGGAGGGGTACTGCATCCGGCACAGGGGTGTTCCTGGAGCCCTTCCCTCAGGAGAAAGGGTGGCGAGAGCGCAGATGACTTGGTCTGTCTGTTGGGTAGGGAATTCCCAGGGTTTCCCCAAGAGCTGAGCACTCTGCCTCTGTCTTAAGGGGGCCAGGCAAGAAAATGGTTGTCCCCTGTTGAGCTGGTTCCAGCTCTGCTTTCCGTTCCTGTGATCCTTTTAAAAACAGCCTTGCAGACAGAGAGTGGAAGTCTGAAGCCTGAAAGGATCCTGCTGCAGAACTCCAGCCGGAGCAGATCTTAATCGCTGTCAGGCTTGAGAAAAGGTGGAGAGGGTTTCCAGATTGTTTTCCAGAAAGTTTTTACCTTTCACTGAAAGCAGATGTTAACTTTCTTTCTCTTTTTCTTTTTTTTAAGATTTTATTTATTTGACAGAGATCACAAGTGGGCAGAGAGGCAGGCGGGGGGTGGGGAAGCAGGCTCCCCACTGAGCAGAGAGCCCGATGGGAGGGGCTCCATCCTGGTACCCTAGGATCATGACCTGAGCTGAAAGCAGAGGCTTAATTAACCCATTGAGCCACTCAGGCGCCCCTAACTTTGTTTTTCTAAACCAAACTTTAAGGATACAATTTTATAATTTCTTCCCTTTTACTATCTTGAAATTTGACCTCATCTCCCTTTGGTTGGCTGGTTAGTGCTGGAGTTTTAGGACTTACTGGATAAAATGTGTCAGTTCCCTTCTGTGTGTAAGGTGAGGACAGAATACCCTTTCCCCCCCTAAGTTTAGGGGGCTATGTGGGTTTGTTTTTTTTAATAAAGCTTTTGTTTTTAAGTGATCTCTACACCCAACATGGGGCTCGAACTCACAGCCCAGCCATCACGAGTTGCACGCCCCAGTACCTGAGCCAGCTGGGCATCTGTGGGGTGTTTGATACCTGTTCTCTCATCTGACAAGGGCCGTGGTGATGACTGCCCATTCCAGTTGGGGCAGGGTGAGGTGGTTGGCCGGAGATCCCGGAATGACCTGGCGAGGAAAGCCCCCAGCAGCGGTCCTCCTCCCACCCTCAACCCCGGGTAGCTTCTCTGGACTAATGAGCCGGCTCCAAGACTGAGGCTGGAACAGAGTTTTTCTTTTTCTTTCTTTCTTTTTTTTTTTTTTTTAATTTCCTTATTTGACAGAGAGAGGTCACAAGTAGGCAAAGAGGCAGGCAGAGAGAGAGAGGAGGAAGCAGGCTCCCTGCCGAACAGAGAGCCCGATATGGGGCTCGATCCCAGGACCCTGGGATCATGACCCGAGCCTAAGTCAGAGGCTTAACCCACTGAGCCACCCAGGCGCCCCCCCGGAACAGAGTTTTTCTTAAAGATGCAGAAAATGGCAGTAAAATCATTAACGTTTCTGGCCTTTCTCCTGAGTAGGAGACTTGGTGGCTTTTGTGTGGAAAGAAGTTAAACTGGAATAGTAAATGTTCACATTGGCCATTTGCTAGAGGGAGCCGCTGGCCTCTCTGTGTTGAATATCAGCTGCGGGCCACGTGCTAATTTCACTCCTGGTCCACATTTTGTGCAAGTTCCTTCAAAATCTAGGCGGGGCACCTGGGTGGCTCCATCGGTTGAGCGTGTCTTTGGGTTTCTGCTCAGGTCATGATCTCCGGGTCATGAGATCAGGCCCTGCACTCAGCAGGGAATCTGCTTGAGACTGTCTCTCCCTCTGCTGCTCCTCCCTCCCTCTCCCCACCCTGAAAATAAATAAATAAATCTTCAGAAAAATAAAGTCTCCTAGGCCATAAATTGGTGGTGAGACGTGTGCCGTGAGTCAGTCGGGGGAGAGGAGCACAGTAAGTAGAAATCAGGAAGTCAAGATACTGCCACTGACTTTCGTATGTTTGGTTTTACTTTTCGTGACGGTGACGTACACGCGAACTAAAATTGATGGTCGTAAGCACACGGTTCGGTAGCGCTCGGGGTAGTCGGTGTTGTGCAGCTGGGCTCCAGAAGTCTCCACCTTGTAAAATGGAAACTCGGTGTCCAGTCGGCACTGCCCCCCCAGCTCCCTTCCCCCGGCCCCTGGCAGCCTCCATCCTACTCTTTCTGTGGATTTGGCTGCTCTGGGGACCTCAGGGAGGTGGAATCCTACAGCAGGTGGCCTTTTATGGCTGGCCTCAGGGTGCATCTGGGTTGTAGCCTATGCCAGGCTGTCCTTCCTTTTTGACGTGGAATGACACTGTATGCAGGTTTAGAAAGAATGCCTGGTCTTGACTTAGTAGGAAGGAAGAGTCATTGGTTTTCTGAAGTCAGCAGACTTTCTGGAAAGGTCTGATGTGATCATCAGCACTGTTGGCTCACTGGCGCAGCCAGGTTCCGGCTCCGGCCCTGTCTGTGTGCTGCGTCTGTCCTCCCTCCCCTACCCTCTGGGCGTGCCGGCCGTCCTGGGGCCTGTCTCTGTCTCGGAACCGGAACCGAGGCTTTCACTGCAGTTCCTTAGTCATCGCAGCTCTTTGTGTTCCGTGTCCCCGTGTTGCCCTTCACCTGAGAGCTGCACTGTGTGTTGGTCGCGGCCTCATCCCTGCCCCAAACATCTGACCTCTGGTGTTCCGGTGTCAGCTTGGGATCGAGAGGTTTGTGAAAGTTTGTTGAATGTTGGTCTCCAGTGCCCGAGTTCCTTCTGATCTCTTGAGTCTTCCACATTGTAAGTCACTGGGATTTTCTGGGAGACCAGGTGACTCATCTCATCGGGTGGGGCAGTGTGAGGCACTGAACCAGTAGGATCTGCACAGGTCCGAGGTTGGTAGATGCAGGCCCTTCCACCTTTAAGTCTCTGGAGGGGAGGAAGCCGCCTTCACTCCCATGGACAGCGTCCCAGACTTGTCCTCTCCAACCCAGAAGCTGTTAGTAAGTGCCTGGGTTCTGTCTAGAGCTGGCGGCGCCTCCTGGAGAGGGCATAAGCGAGCATGTGCTCGCTGCTGCCGCTCTGTTCTAGCTGGGGCTCCCAGGCGGGCGTCTGAGGCTGTGTATTTTCAGTTTCATAGAACATACAGATCTGTGAAGGTTTGGCCCTGCTTACACCAGGGGGTACCTCTGGTCCCGGAGAGTGTCCAGACACACTGATGCCCTCCCTGGCCTGGGTGGGAACTTGGTCTGAGTGCTCTCTCCTGCCTGTTTACCTTCTCCAGGCATGGGGGGAAAGAAGGACCTTTCTAGGTTCTTGGCCTCCCTTCTTAAGACGTTTCCCTGCTGCGCTAAGTTTAAATTTGGACCCCTCTTATCCACTGAAAGGCAGGGGCTATATATAAGAAGGCAATGGTTGATGGTCACGGTTGGAAAAACAAGGCGAGTGGCGTGTTTTAGAGCCAGGCAGAGGGATCTGGTGTGGCCAGAGGACCTCCAAGAGGGGTGTCTCCATCCCGAAGCACACCTTTAACACTGCCAGGGGTGTAGGACAGAGTGGCCCGTGTTGGCCTGCGGCCGCCTGTGCTCCTGCTGAGCAGAAACTGCCCTCAGAAGAACTGCTTTCTCGGTTGGACTTCACGGCGGGTTGCTGGGCACCTGCTCCTGCCTGCGGAGGGGGAGCAGCTGAGCAGGGCTGCCGCCATGTGCTTGTTTATGGGAGCTGTCCCTTTAAGACAGTCCTCCTTTGTATGTGCTGGATGGAGCACATTTCAGCTCGGGGGCTCTGCCGACTGGTAAAATCTGCAGAGCAACATTTAAATAAAGAAATAAATGGAAGCTTCCCTTGTGTGGGTTTTCTATTCACAGCTGAGCACAATGGTCCCTTGTTGTCCGCACTTTAATCCCCTGCATTGAATTGGAACCCCTCAAGGGACTGGGGAGGGCCCATCCTGCACTGGCCCCCTTGCTGGAAGGGGGACACCTTGTAAATTAGCCTTTGCAGGAGTGTGTTCCCGAGGTCTCTAGACCCCCAGGCGCTCTGCCCCCCATCTTTTGTGCTCGGGCTGCTGCCTCACTGGTTGCCATTCTTTTCGAGAGAAGGGGGCTTAGCTGCCTTCCTGGCACAGAAGCGTGGCTGCAGCACGTGGCAGTCGGGGGAGGGAGGAGTTGTTTGTTTCTCTGCCATCTGGCCCATCAGCCGATCTTTTCTTTTTAACCCTCGTGGCTTCGAGGGAAAGCCATGGCACTGGTACGTGCCCTTGCTGGAGCCTGGGCTGCTTTTCCAGGCACGTGGGGTGTGGGGCGTGCGTGACTGTGCCTTGCCTTTCTGCCCTGGCGTGGCCTCCCCATCCTGGGGGTCGCACACCCCCACTCTCTCCAGCCATGGTTTGGATCCTCTCTGCTGTTAAGTGAAGGGAAGCATTTTCTCCATGGCGTTTACTTTCCTCCAGGGCAGTGTGTGCGTGAGGGCTTGAAGTGAGGGGACCTCCCCTTGAGTTTCGCCGCAGGAGGAACGTGGGTTAGGGTGCTGGGTTTTTTCCTGGTCGCAGGGAGAACTGCATGAGACAGATGAGATGCAAACCAGCCCTTCTTTCTGTAAAAGAAGTTCTCTGGTGATTTGCTGAACCCGAAGGCAGGCAGCGCCGTGACCGCAGGCGGCTCAGGCTGGAATGCGGTGGGCAGGGAGGTTCTGCGGTTAATGTCGAGAGGTCGGCGCACGCGTGAACACGTTTAAAACGTTTATTCCTGCTGCAGATTAGCGGGTGCTGCTCCCTTCTGACCTCAGGACGCAGAAGGCCTGTCTTCTCTAGGAACCACAGACGAATGTTTTTAAAAAGTTTACATTTTAGGGACGCCTGGGTGGCTCAGTCGGTTGAGCGGCTGCCTTCGGCTCAGGTCATGATCCCGGCGTCCTGGGATCGAGTCCCACATCGGGCTCCTTGCTCGGCAGGGAGCCTGCTTCTCCCTCTCTCTCTCTGCCTGCCTGTGCTCACTCTCTGTCTCTCTCTGACAAATAAATCAAATAAAATCTTAAAAAAAAAAAAGTTTTCATTTTAAAAGTGCAGTAGTATTGGGTTACCTGGGTGGCTCAGGTCATGATCCTGGGGTCCTGGGGTGGGGGTGGGGTCCCTGCTCAGTGGGGAGCCTGCTTCTCCCTCTCCCTCTGCCTGCCCCCACCTCAGCTTTCTTGTGCGCACTCTCTCTCAAAAAAGTAAATAAAATCATTTTTAAAATGTAGTAGTGGCTACATGTATTTTTTGAGCCAGTATGCAGGAGCTCATAGGACCCACCTCTCTATTCGCAGACCCACTCCCCAGAAGCAGCCGCTAGTCATTCACTTTTTCTGGCTTTTATCTTCTGGTAGGTGCTGCCAAGTGCATGTTAATGTTCTCATCCCACTGAAGGGTTTATCAAAGTCCGAGATGGTCCCTTGACCTCTCCCACTTCACGTCATTCTCTCCGTTCTCTCGCTGTCCATTCTGGATGGTTTCTCAGTGTCTGGTTCTTTTGTTTCCACTTTTGGAACTTGCATACACGTATTTACAACTTCATTTATTTACAGCTTCATTTTCTTGTTCGTTGATCCATTAGCTCTGTCCCTGGTTTTGTAAGCAGGTGCCGTGGGGACTCTCCTTGCCTCCCCCCCCGCCGCCCCCTCGCTCTGGCCTGCACGACTGATAACGCGTGATTGTGGGCAGCCTTGGTGCCGCGTCTGCGGCTTGACTGCAGAGGTGAGAGGCCCTGCGCGCACGGCTACACTGAGGTGCTTGCTGCTCGGCCTGGGGCTCCCTCGGGAGCCGCCCCTGGCGAGGAGGCCCAGAGGACTCTGCTTCCCCGCCTCCCCTGAATGCTGCCCGCTGTGGCCGCCTCCTGATCCCCTTCATTGTTGCTCTGTGTCCCGGGATCCTCTTTGTTCATTGAGAGAAGGCCCCGTGGTGCCTCCATGTCTTATAAATGCTTCTCGGTGGTCTTCCCGTCCCTTCTCTGGGATGGGCTGCTTGCCAGCCGCTGTCACCTTCCCGTCCGCACACGAGAGAGAGAGAGAGAGAGAGAGAGAGAGAGAGTGTGTGTGTGTGTGTGCTCGCGCTCGCGCTCTCCTCGGGCTCCCGAGGCTGCTCCTGCCCCGTCCTGGTGTGCACATCTGCCTCCTCCCGAAGGAGCTCTCCTGTGTCTGAAATGAGCCTGTTGTGTCCTCCACACCGACTGCGAATTAATTCTAGGGCCAAAGTCATTTTTATTTAGACCCTCGAAAGCCCCTCCTCTGTCTCCCAGTGTCCACCGTCACACCGGCCGCCTCCTCCCCTTCCTGCTCATGGAGGTTTTAGGATCATCTCGAATCCTCTGACTTGGGAATTTTGACAGTGAGCGTCTCCCCAAGTGAGTCCATCTCTGCTTCTGTCTTCAGGTGTCTTTGCTCTTAGTTCTGCACGTGCCTCCCCTCTGTCTTTTAATCCCTTTTTGATGGGAGGAAGCTGGGGGACAAAAATAGGTTTAATTTCCAGGAGCATATTGTTTAACTGTCCCTTTTTCAGAGTTTTCTGTTCTTTTGAAGTTTTCTTTTGTTCGGCTCCAGGGTGGGTTTTCTGTTCCCTGCCTTGCTGGTCGGGGCTGTAGGTTCTGCCGTCTCTGTGGGTGTAAGACACAGTGGCCGGCTGAATGGGCGCTCCGTGTGTGGGGTGGGCCTCGTGTGCCGCGAGGCTCTGCTTTCGTCTGGTTGGCGGGACCCGGCTTCGCCGGAAGGGCAGTGCCCAGTCTCCCGGCTCAGCTGCTTGCTCAGGGGTTTTGTTCAGCCGGGGCTGCGGACATCCGCAGCCTGTGCTCTGTCAGGCACCGTGCCGGGCTCTGCAGACCCGGCCGGGACGGGCACCCGAGGCTCCTGGAAGGAGGAGTTGGCCCTCTGTTCTCTTTCCCAGAAGTTTGTTGAAACCTCTTCTGCCATAGGCCCCTCTCCCTGACTTTTTTGGTGTTGGAGGCTTATAGCTTTTTAAAAATTCCTTTACTGTTTCCAAGATCGTGTGCTGGCAGGGGGAGGACCAGCAGCAGGTTCTGAATTGGTGCCCCAGAGCTAGATGATGACCTTCCTGCAGAGTGGTCATGCGCAAAGGCTAACCCGGACCAGATGAGTGTGAGGTTCTGCAAAGAAGGCAACCGCAGAGATTTTCCGCTCTGGAAGGAGAAACACTGGCTCCTCCGGGCGCACAGCAAGTCTTGAGATGCACATTTTCTACATGCTGGGTCTGTTTTTCATCAGCCTCGTCCGAGGGCCGTAGTCTTGCCTCTGCTTGGGTAGGGATGCGGTGATCTGATTACACCATCCGTGTGGCTTCAGAATCACAGCCTGGTTATTCTCCCCCATGGAATAGCTATTACAAATGAACTGTTGCCTCAAATTTTCAAAACCATGTTATGTTAGAAGAATATTTGTCTTCTAGAATCTCAGGAAATTATTTCTTAAAGGGATCCTCCAGTCTTCATCGGCTAGAAAGTCTGCTCTGTGAGATGGAGAGAAACTAGAGTGCCCTCCTTCAAGTGTGCTTTTCTCGAGAACGGAGCTTGTGTCCTTAGAATCTGCTGCTCCAGAGCCGCGTGTGCCCTGCCCCGAGCTGACGCGTCCCGGGTCCAGCTGCTCAGGTGGCGCCGGTCAGTGTTCTCTGGAGTTCCAGGGACGCAGCGAGGCCACTCTCGGAAGGTGACCTGGGCTGGATTTCCGTCATCTGCTGGAACCGTCCAGCCTCCGACATTGGTGCCTCCTACTGTAGGACTCGGTGTGTTAGGCTGTGCCATCCTAGCCACCGTGAAGAAAACGAAAGGTAAAAGGATAGGAAATGCCAGGGGCTATCCCACAAAGAAGGTACATTTTGGTACTGTTGTATATGGAGATCAGGCTGTGATAGCAATGCATGTTTTGTTTTGTTTTTTTAAAGATTTTATTTATTTATTTGACAGACAGAGATTACAAGTAGGCAAGAGAGGCAGGCAGGGAGAGAGAGGAGGAAGCAGGCTCCCCGCGGAGCAGAGAGTCCGACGTGGGGCTGGATCCCAGGACCCTGGGATCATGACCTGAGCCGAAAGCAGAGGCTTTAACCCGCTGAGCCACCCAGGCGCCCACAAATGCATGTTTTAGTGCGTCTTATGGAAGTTTCAAAGACACTTTTCTAGAGAAGGGTCAGGGGAACTCTGCGTAAAGGGAAAGTTAGGGGCACCTGGGTGGCTTGGTTGGTTGAGCGTCCAACTCTTGATCTCAGCTCAGGTCTTGATCTCAGGGTTGTGGGTTCAAGCCCTACGTTGGGCGCCGTGCTGGGTATGCAGCCTGCTTAAAAAAAAAAAAAAAGCCAGCTTATCTTATGGAGGTAGTCGACCTGTGCTCTAGACATCATCTGTATCTGTCGCTTCTGCCCTCTCTTGTTGTCTTCTGTGATTTGTATAAACTATTTGGGGAAAGTAAGTGGTCTGTGACCGCAGTAGTGTCTCAGTGTCGCGGAAACATAGCTGTGGGTCCTGTGCTTTCAGGCAGAGCCGCTGTCCCTGCTCCGCGCTATTGGTGGAAATGTACTCTGAGCCACAAAATGCAGTGTTGCTTTCTGTAGCCCACGAGAGAGCGGTTGAAATAGTGCATTTTACTCATCAAGTAATAAGTTCCGCGTGCGGTCGATGTAAAATGCACTCCGGAGGCATTTGTACCTTGTGCACGAGCTCTGGCGTGGATCGCACGCAGCCCTCATGCGGGCCGGTCCCGTGTCATGGGCTCAGTCACCACGGTTCCGACTCGTGCCGGTGCCGGCCCCGTCTGAAAGCATCCGCCTGCTGTCCCCTCCGTCCAGCCGGGTGCTGTTTGTGGTCGCCAGCGCTCTCCGGCTTCTGCGGAGCGCCAGGCAGGCTCTGGGCGCTTCCTTACGTGGCCTCCGTCCATGCGCAGCCCACCGAGTGCGGGGCCGCGGCGCCTGCTCTGCCGCTGAGGACGCGGGCCAGGCGGACTGCGCTGTGTGCAGCTGGTCGGAGGTGGGATTTGAGCCCAGGGTTTCCTGACCCGAGTGCTTGTGTTCCCCTCTGACCGCGGGGCTTTCCCCAGCACATTCAGAAGGGTCCTCTGAGTGGCTGCTGCCCCAAGCCCCTGTTCCTGGAGGTGAGGAGCTGTGGCCTCGGAGGGGGACGTGTCCTGTGACGGGAATTCAGTGACTGTTCTCAGGATGGGCTCAAGAGAGCATGTAAGGCAGAGAGCAAAGTCTCAGAGCCAAGCAGGCACTCGGCTGGGGTAGATCCTTCTGGGCTTTTTCCCTCTGTGCGGGTTGGTCTGTCCCCTCCCCGTCCCCGAGGGGCACAGAAGTGTTGGTGTTGTTTTGCAGGGACCACCCCCTCCCTACTTCAGGGAGTCGCAGAGTGGTTCCGGGTCGGTGGGGAGGTCCACGAGGGGGCCGAGGCCTCAGGACACGGGTTCACTGGGGGCCTGAAGCTCCCCGCTGACAGGGCTGAAGATGGCCAGGGCTCAGCGGACAGTCCCCTTTTATCCCCGGCCGACCTCATCTGACCTCAGGCGGCCTTTTCTCTCTCATTTCCATGGCAAGCGCTCTCCGGCGAGCTTTTTCTCTGTGAGCAGGGTGCTGTCTTCCTTCGGTGAAGCTGAGGGAGAATGGGAGCCAGAGCTGTCCCCATTTCCAAGACGGGCTTCTGGTTTCCTCCGTGGTGTCCTTGTCCTTTTGTGGTCTCCGGAGTCTGTTTATTTTTGGTGAGATGAAGCTTTCCTAGTAACATTTCCCTCCTTTCTTGTAGTTCCCAGTGACCTGACCGCAGAGGAGCGCCAGGAACTGGAGAACATCCGGCGGAGAAAGCAGGAGCTGCTGGCCGACATTCAGGTAGGAGGTCACGGCGGCGACGCGTGTGGTGTGACAGGTGTCCTTTACAAAGGTCTCCTCGTGACATTTTCGAGTTGACACCAGCCCCCCCCACCCCCCAGCTCTGAGCAGAGCGTAGTGACCGACAACCACCTTGGCTTCCCCGGCGAGAAGAGGGAGGCCTAGCTTAGGTGGTTTGTGAAGCCTCACCCGCCCGCTCGGTTGCCAGAGCCAGGTGAGCCTAGGCCCCCTGACTTCCACGCGGGCTTCTCACTGCTGAGGGGGGCATGGGTGCTTGGAACATGGACTTCGGGCTAAGCTAGACCCACGTCCCGTCCTGGCGCTGCCTCTTGCTGGACGAGCGATCTCAGATGAAAGGATTCTTTGAACTTCAGTTTCTTTCGCTGTGAGATGGGCACGGAAGCACCTGTTCATAGGCTGCTGTCAGGGTTAAACGAGGCCCCGTGCCCCGCGAGATGCTTCAGCCGCGAGCGTGGTTTCATCCGTGTTTCTAAGATCCTTTGCGTAACCGTGAAGCTTTGTAGGACATAAGTCATAGAAGCCATTGGTTGGATTATTTTAGCCCTTGGGGCAGCAGATGTTGTTCTTGTAGAATTCTTTGTAAAGCCTTTGGGCATTCAGGGGTGGGAAGGGGAGGGAGGGGACATGCCCTGGAACTCCAGAGCTGCAGAGTGTGCAAAGGAAAGACTTGCTCCGGTGTTGACTTCGGTAGAATTTGATCATTTGCATTAATTTTTTGATTCCTGTTTCACTGGTAAATGCTCAGAAGTCTTTTATTTTTTTATTTTTTTAATTACTCTTCAGTGTACTAGAATTCATTGTTTATGCACCACACCCAGTGCTCCATGCAATACGTGCCCTCCACAATACCCACCACCAGGCTGGCCCAACTTCCCACCCCCTGCCCCTGAACTTCAAAACCCTCAGATTGTTTTTTAGAGTCCATAGTCTCTCATGGTTCGTCTCCCTCTCCGGTTTCCCCCAGCTCCCTTCTCCTCGGAAGTCTTAGCAGTTCTTCACTCGAAGCCCCCTTCGCTGGGACTATCCATTCCAAGGGTCTGTGTTGTGTTACCCATGAAAGGGGGCGGGGGGCGGAGAGGCGGGAGCTCGAGTGGACATTCCCGTGGCCCGCCGCTGGGCGGCAGTGTTAGCCCGGCCCCAGCGCCGCTGGCCCGACAGGCTGGGCGTGGGGCCCCTTCATCCTGAGTCTGCAGACACAGCCGTGTAGCGGGCCGCAGATCTGATAGAATGTATCGAGGCAGCCACCTTTCAGGGGAGAAGTATGTATTTTACAAGCGTCTGTGATGATAAGCTTCCCTAGACAGTGAACTCCTGGAGGTGAGGAGCGGTCTCTTCCACCCCTGTATTCCCTGGAATGTGTCTTGTCTGCTAGGAGCTCAACACATATTTGTTGAATAGATGAATTTTCCAAATGTGAAAGATTTTTTTCCCCTGGTTTGTCTTATTTTATTTCATTTTGGCTTACTTTGTCTTGTTTGTGGTTGGAGAGAGTTATGTGAGCTGTTGGAGGGGCTCCTCTCACTGGCATCGGCCCCTCCTGCTAATTCTGACCTGTCTGTTTTGTAGAGGCTCAAGGATGAGATAGCAGAGGTAGCTAATGAAATTGAAAACCTCGGGTCCACAGAAGAAAGGTGAGTCTGTCCAGCCGGCCACTGGGTGTCATGGCCGCAGCCTCACCGAGCACCCGGCCTGTGCTTGCGGCCTACGTGAGGAAGGGGGGCACTTTCTGCCTTCGGTCCCCAGCAAGCACACGTGTCCCCATGTTTTCTGTTCCCCCTGTTCAGTGCAGGGGCTCCGACGGGTAACAACCTTTCACATCATGGCAGACACTGAGCCAGAGAACTCCAAAGGCCCCCAAACCCGAAACAGCCCTTAAGGGACTCTGTGAACTGGCGTTCCTTCCCTCTGCTGTCCACTGTGTTTGCATTTTAGAGTTCGTGCTTTTCTTTGAGTCCAGGAAAAGCTTAATGCCACGCACACTGTTTCCGAAGGCTGGAGCGCCTGGCTGGGTGTGGGTGCCCTGGGGGCTCACTCGTGCCTCCCCTACGCTTGGGAGCAGAGCATGGACGTGGGCATCATAGTGCAACCCGACGAGGGCTGTTTGCAGGGTGACGGCACGAAGCATCAGCGACCTCCAGAGTTTGTTTTTTTTTTTTTTTTTTTTAAAGATTTTATTTATTTATTTATTTGACAGAGATCACAAGTAGGCAGAGAGGCAGGCAGAGAGAGAGGAAGGGAAGCAGGCTCCCTGCCGAGCAGAGAGCCCGATGCGGGGCTCGACCCCTAGGACCCTGGGACCATGACCTGAGCCGAAGGCAGAGGCTTTAACCCACTGAGCCACCCAGGCGCCCCCAGAGTTTAGTTTTGAATGGGTTTCCCAGACCGTTTTCTAAGTACTTAATGCACTAACTGGGCTGTCTCTAACTCACCACATGTCTGTATTTTTCTAAGCCTAAGTCCCCTGTCTGGCTTCCTAAGACCGTTGGAGTTTGTTATTTCAAGTGTGTGCGGGCGGTGCCGTTAGAGACGAGCGAAGCGCGGGTCTCCCGAGAGCCCCCAGTCTTCACTTCCGGGCTCCATGCTGTCAGTTTGGGATGATAGCTTGCTTTTTTTTTTTAAGATTTTATTTATTTATTTGACAGAGAGAGAGATCACAAGTAGGCAGAGGCAGACAGAGAGAGAGGAGGAAGCAGGCTCCCCGCTGAGCAGAGAGCCTGATGCGGGACTCGATCCCAGGACCCTGAGATCATGACCTGAGTCGAAGGCAGAGGCTCAACCCACTGAGCCACCCAGGCGCCCCGGATGATAGCTTTCTTAACTTCACATTTTAAAAAATTGTAGCTTTAAAGCAGTGGATACATTGGAGCTTATCAAAATTTAAAACATCCGCTCTTAAAGATACCGTGAAAAGAAACAGGTGAGCCACAGACAAGGAGAAACGTTTGCCGTAGTGTGTCTGAGAGAGGACTGGTGCCCAGAGTATCTGTGAAGAGAACAGTGCAAGTCCGTGCCAAGGAGACGCCCAGAGTGAAGAGTGGGCCTGGGGTCCCTGGCGTCGGCGAGTGGCGTGGCCCCTTCTCATCCTGTGCCGCATGCCCTGTGCTGTGGCTGGGGGCGGAGCGCCCAGGTGGTCACTGGCGGGAGGTGAAAGTGAACCTGGGGCAAGGCTTGTGCAGCCGCGCTCACGGCACCATCGCTTTGCCTGGCCCCAGCTGCAGCCTCGGGCGGGCCAGCCGGCGGGCGCAGGGTGGGCGGACTGTTCCGTCACGCGGCACAGCCTCGCTGGGTGGTAGAATGTTCTACACCCGGTCATGGTGAGGGCCGCACAGCTTTGTCAGCTTACTAGAAATCGTTCAGACGTACAGATGCATATATCGTGCGATACGTACGTGATACCTTGATAAAGATTTTTTTTAAAAATCACGTTAAAAGAAAAGCCCTGGGATAGAAGGAACAAATGGACATGGGGCCGGGGTCAGGATTTCAGCTGACCTTCCACATGTAGACCTACGTACGCCCGTGCTCTCCTGATAGCGCTTTCCAGACCCCTAGCAAGTCCGTGGTTGCAGTGACATTTGTCTTTCCGAGCCTCTCGACTGCCGGAGGACTAACGTTGGCTCTGGGGTTGTTTTACAGGAAAAACATGCAGAGGAACAAACAGGTAGCCATGGGCAGGAAGAAATTTAACATGGACCCTAAAAAGGTGAGTGAGAGGGTTCCGCCAGTGTCCTCGGGCTCCACGATGGGGTCGCTGCGGCGCTCAGAGCCCGGCGCCGTCCATCACGGCTTCCTGCCCTTCCTTAGAGCTCACGAACCCCCTCACGTCCTCAGCCCCGGCTCCTCAGCTGGGGCTCCCCTGACCCCTCGTGTCCATTGATCCTTCCTGTGTGCAGAGCACCGACACCCGTTCTTCCTCTGCCCTTTCCCTCTGTTCTGGAGGTTTCCAGGGCGAGTGTCATTGGCATCCTTGTCTCTTCTAGGGGATCCAGTTCTTAATAGAGAATGACCTGCTGAAGAACACTTGTGAGGACATCGCCCAGTTCTTGTACAAAGGGGAGGGGCTCAACAAGACCGCCATCGGCGACTACCTGGGGGAGAGGTGAGGCCTTGCCAGACGCCGGGGGCAGAGCGGGCTGGTCCGGAGCTCCAGCATGCTCCGAGTCCCCAGGGGGAGCTCTGTCCTGAGGTAGCTGAGTTCTGGGGCACAGTGGCTGGTGTTCTGGAGGTGCTGGGACAGAGGGATGCGGGCCTCTTCCTTGCTGTGTGTGGAGCCCGCGGGACTGCGGGACTCAGCGTGGAAAGTGCCTGGCTGGGGCTGGACGGTGTGGATTCTCAGGCTTGGGGGTCTGACTTCTGCTCCCCGCCCCTGTCTTTTGTTTTTCCTGTTAGAGACGAGTTTAATATCCAGGTTCTTCACGCATTTGTGGAGCTGCATGAGTTCACTGACCTTAACCTCGTCCAGGCGCTACGGTGAGTGCGTCTGGGGAGGGCGCCCGGGACGGTGGGAGAGGCGGGGCTCCGGTGCCACGTCCGTCCTGTGTGGCGTTTTGATGGAAGGATGTTTAGAGGGCTCCCTGGACAGCCTGAAGAACCCGCGGCCGAGAGGATTGGTTGGTTAAAGAGAATAGAATAACAGCACGTCCTGAAGGCAAACTCCTCGTCATTTCTTTCATTTGGGAAATTTCAATGGGAGATTGGTGAATGTTTATATTTTGAAATTTTTTCCAATTTTCAGAGTAGAAAACGCTTGAATTCCCTTCCCTAGAGTACGAAGTCAGTAGCTATTCACTTCGTCTTAGAAGGAGAGTAAATTTTCATTTTTTATTGTCTTTTTTTTAAAGATTTGAGAGAGTGCATGCATGTGCGCACACACACACACACACACACACACACACACACGCAAAGGCTGGGGAGTGTTGGGGGAGAGGGGATGAGAATCCCAAGCAGACTCCACGCTGGGTGTGCGGCCCTAGGTGGGCTCCAGCTTATGAATGAGCCAAAACCAAGATCCCGACTGAACCCTCCAGGTGCCCCCATTTTTTTTTACAAAATCTTCTGAGACACCGCCCTTTGGTGACCTCGCTGCCAGGGGCGTCGACAGCATCAACTTCTGTGTTGCTGTTTGGGTAGATGAGATGCGGTGAGACCTGTTGGCCACGGGTCTCTCTTGGCCTTAGGGGATCAGCTGTGAAAGCGCTGATAGAAAATCTCTCCACTGCCTCAACTTGTTTTTCCGGAGACGGGCACTCATTAGCCTGGGCGTCATTTCCATCTCGGTCTTGTGTGCTGGTCTGAGGAGGAGAGCCATTCTCTTATGCAGGAAAATCTTAATTTTTCGCGCCGTCTTCAATACTGTACCTTTGACTAAGAGACCCGCAGTGTCGGACAGGCCTGCTCGGGGCTGCGGGCGCGGAAGCCCCGGCCCGGTGGGTCCCCTCTCACCCCTTCGTACGAAAACCCATGGGAAATGCCGCCCCCGCTCCGGAGAAGGGAGCGGTGTCCCTGAGCCCCCGCCCAGGGACACGCCTGTCCTCCCCACTCAGGCAGTTCCTGTGGAGCTTCCGGCTACCGGGAGAGGCCCAGAAGATCGACCGGATGATGGAGGCGTTCGCGCAGCGCTACTGCCGGTGCAACCCCGGCGTGTTCCAGTCCACAGGTAGGGCGGCCGCGGGCCCTGCGCACGGCCCACGGTTCCCCCGGGCGTCTCTCCTGGCACTAGGCAGTTTCCAAAACAACAGGACCTGCGTTCATGCCGAGAACGTCGATTTAAACGGTGGCTGGCGTAACGAAGGGTCGGGAGGGATCCAGAAGGCCTGGGAGTAGGAGCGAGGGGTGGGACGGTGTAGTAGCTGAGAGGCAGGCGGCGTGCACCTATTAAAAATCGTGTTCTGCCTCTCTGTGGCCCGCTTCCTTTGTAACTGCAAGTTTGATAAGTACAGCGTCAAGGTGCGGGGACACTGTACGGCCGTGACCAGTGGGGAGCGCGTCTGTGGGGCTGGGCGCCGGGCCGGCGTGTAATGTTCTCGAGCGAGCGTGTGTGCACCTGAAGCGCAGCGCTCCGCGTGTCTGCCATCGTTCGGTTTCGTGCGAGAATTAAAAACATAAAAAGTACGCGTTTGAAAAGAGGTTTTATCGACAAGGGGAAAATGCTAGTAAGAGCGGCAGGAAAGCAGGATTCAAAGCTCTGTCTCTGTTTTGATTCCAGTTTTGTTAAGAGGGTGCGTCTGTGAGCTCCACGGGTGATAGGCCGCACTAGGCCCATTTGTGTAATAAAAGCAAACTGCGTTGTTGCCGGGCAGCGGCGTCTTAGGTATTTTGTATTTTCTTTTTTATACATTGTATTGTTTTTCAGATTGCGGTGCAGCATCTGTGGTCTCCTTTTGCAATCTGAAAAATAATCCGTTTTCAGTCTTGGATACTTGATGCACTTCTCGGTGCCTGGGGGCTTTCGGTTCGCAGTGTACAATTCCGGTTAGACGGTGTCCAACGTGTGCGGTCGCCTCCTCCTTCTGACAGTGCGGCCGTCAGTCTTGATTGCATTGGACGTCTGTGGTCCCTCCGGTGGGTGTCTCTGATCCTCTTGCTGCTTTTCTCTTTAGATACTTGTTATGTCCTCTCGTTTGCCATCATCATGTTGAACACCAGCCTGCACAACCCCAACGTCAAAGATAAGCCCACCGTGGAGAGGTTCATCGCCATGAATCGCGGCATCAACGATGGGGGAGACCTGCCCGAGGAGCTGCTCCGGGTGAGCTCACTCAGCCCGGAGACGGTGAACTTGGGACGGGAGAGACCTGTGCTCCGCCGAATGTCTGCTCATAAAATTCACTTAACTGTGTGAATCCCAGTACGAAATTGGTCGTGAGGCCCAGCGAAGGAATCAGGAGGGGGAAGTGGTTTATAAGTTTGAAACTGAAAGTGTGAGTGCAAGTTAGGCTGCTTTCTTTTCTTTCTTAATTATCCATCAGGCACCTTATTTATTTTGTCTCTGCGAGCGGCCTGAAGGCAGAACGCGTCATGTTCTTCTGTTCTCGGTGCCTGACAAAGGCATGGCACATAACCCACGCTTAATGAATGAACAAGAGAAAGGGGGAGGGCACCGAGATGTTTGTACAACCAGAGACATGCAGTGTCATCTTTTATCCCAGAATCTGTATGAGAGCATAAAAAACGAGCCCTTTAAAATCCCAGAGGATGATGGGAATGACCTCACTCACACATTCTTCAACCCAGACCGGGAAGGCTGGCTGTTGAAACTCGGTGAGTAACGCGCTCTGGGTCGGGTCTCCCGGCACAGAAACTGAGAGAAAGGGTGTGTGCGTGCTCGTGCACATGCACGTGCCGTGAGAAGGTGGGGGGAGGTTACAGGAGGCGCTGCGGCGAGACGGTGGTGTGAACTCCTGGTCTTCTAACGAAACCCGCCTCCGGAAGGGAGCATGCGGTCAGTGCCCCCGTGGGACGTAGGGCTACCGCTGAACGCGGACTCACCCTGCACAAATGTGCTCCTGTGGGTTTTGCACGCCACGTGTTTACCCTGGAATTGATTGGCCAGGTTTTGTGTCAAGGCAATCCCTGGAGAACCTGGTCCTTTTCCTTTCTCTGCCCTCTTGGTACCCGGGAGGGTGGCCAGCCATGTCCATCTCTCTACTTCCCATCACACAGGCTCGTAGCTGGCGCTCCCGCCTCCCCACCCCAGCGCGTCATCACCACCTCTGCATCTGGCTCCCCACGGGCAGCATGCATGGCAAACCCCAGCCCCTGGCTGCAACGCGACCCGCAGCGCTCTCACTCGTCCCTGAGCAGTGGTCTCCCCCCCCCCGCCCAACCTCCCTGCCAACCCAGATCAGCCACTTCCCTGATTCTGCTCATTTAGAAAAATTTTTAAAAAGCGTTC
>PISX010005814.1:0-84253 GCA_004024625.1 Mellivora capensis | reverse complement strand
TTCATTAATTGTTCCAGAGCACGGGGAGAGCCCCTGGATATCATCAGCACTTTTTTTTTTTGCCCTGAGAGGATACGGTCCTCTGTTTTCTTCGGCCTTGGCCTTTTGATGCACGGGTTCCCTCATCACCTGGGGTGCTCATTGGGATGACTGCCCGCTACCATTTCAGCTGCCAGCCCTGGTGCAGTTAGAAGTCACTCCTCTCTTGGCGATGACTGACACCTCTGGGAAGTGCTGAAATAGAATCTTTTTAACCAAGTTCAGGTAGCAGTAGGATTTATGTCCTTTAAAAAGCATATCCCAAGTCCTTGTGTTTCCATATAATGATTCATTCATAAATTCTCATTAAAGCACCACTTCCCAATTGGAGTTTTGACTCCCCTCTTGTGTTGGTCAACATTTCTCAGGTCTTTAAGCCAATAGAATCCTTGAAAACAGTTGCTAACCTCAGAGACAGCCGTTTTGCCCTGCACCTTTCCTGCCAAGTGGATGGGGCTAAAAGGAAAACGACTAGAAATTTAAAAAGTACATCCAAGCTTGGATTTACTTCTCCTCCAGTGAAATTTGTTTAAATGCTAATGCTGAGTGTTAGCTTTGACAGCCCAGATGCTAAAATTAGACCAGTGCAGAGATGATCTTGGCTCTTGTGCCAGGATGACATGTAAATTCATGAGGCATCCCATATTTTTAAAAGGAAAAAAAAATTAACAAAATGTGGGACTTACTTTTAGGTCATTGCATTGCCTTTTCTAAAGTTCCCCTAAACCCCTAACTCGTTTTACCGTGTTTTCATCATAGCCACTTAGGATCACCCCTGTGTACCCGCGTGCTGCAGAAGGCAGGCTTCCGGCCATCTGCAGCTGTGTGTGTGTGTCCGTGTAAGAGTGTGTGTTCTTGTGTGCACACATATGTATGTATGCATTCATGGGAATATGTGTGTGTATTCCTACACACACCTTAAAAAGTGACAGCCATCTGCAGGAAGACATTAAATTTCCCCCTCGTTTTCCTCTCTTAGCTCTGGATTCCGGATAGACTAATAAACCTTAGCTTTGTGAGCACGGCTCTGCGGCATCTTCGGGGCCAGGCTTCCGGGAGTGCTGCAGAGCCCGCCCTCCCCGGGCGGCATGTGGCAGGTGAAACAGGCTTCCCCATTCACGTGCCAGCCAGTGGCGTTCGCCCACTTACTGATTTTATGTTTGGCTCTCCCGGGGCAGATGGGAATAACTAATACATTGCACTTTAAGATTAAGGAGTTTGGTTTAATTTCTTTGTTTTAATTTTCTTTTCTCCCTCATTTGTATGTTTCCATGATTTTGGCTCTCCTTTTCCTTGCCCCAAACTCCAGGAGGTATGTAACCCCCCAGCCTGCTCGCTCGCTCTGCCAAGGCCACTGTACTTGCTACAGCCTTTCTTTATTTTGTTATTTTTGGTTATTTTGTTTTTTAATTGCTGGTGGTAGTGTTACTGCTGCTTCTAACTTACTGTACAGTCCCTAGGGAACTGGCCAGGATCAGGGGTTCATGTTTTCCCTTTTAGGACTAGTGTAGAGTGCATCAGACAGCTAGGCACCAGGCCACGGAGTAATTTAAACTTACTGAATGCGGTAGTGCAAGAAAACATACTAAGTGGGTTTCTAAAAGCAGAGAAAGTATTCACTGAATTTTTTCGTGGAAACGTTGGCCAGGCATATTCTGTATGTGTCGCATTCAAATTGACCACACCTGTGAATTACAGTGATTTCTGAAGAGGAGGAAGGGAGGGAAGGTTTGGCTTTCCCGCGCCACGTGCTTCTGATAGGCCCTGATCAGAAAGCACGCCAGGACAAGAAGTAAATGAGACGGCTTGGGACATTTGCCTTTGCATGGGACAGGGAAGTGGCATCTCCTAAACTCAAAGGATGCCAAGTTTGGGGGGGGGAAAAGATAAACACCAAAAGCCCACCCCAGAAGTCCTAGGTGTTAGGGGAAGACGTTACAACCTGAGCTCCATATTTCATGTTCCGTTGTGGTTTTCTCCCTCCTCTCTTCCAGTGAATATTGTTAAAAACCCAAAATTGGCCTCTTAGTTACGTTGTTGGTCTCTCCTCTCCATTTGCTGGTTTGGGCTTGTGTTCCTGGAGGACGAGCCCCTCAGGCACGTGCTCCAGCACTACCTGCCCGGAGAGCCGCACGCAGAGAGAACGGTCCTTAGCATGTTTGGGGACTGGTCAGCTCTAGGGAAGCCGACGCCTGGCCTTCACCTCGGGGGTGGGAGAGGTCCTGTGAGTTCCACAGGGACTGTCCTAGGTGCGCGCATTGGTCTGTCTGCTTGTTTCATGTCTGTTTCCTTCAACATGGAAATGCTTCCCCCGGGCCACGTGATGCCTCTCACAGCAGAGAGGTCTGGGTAACACAGCCGATTGCCAGGGGACATCATCCGGCTTTTGTAATCAGGGAGGGGATCTTTCCAGCTTTGCTTTTCCTCCTAGATTTCCTTCCACCTTCTTCGTTGTCGCATCTGATCCCTCCTCCATGACTTCTTAAGCCCCGAGGGCCCCCGGGTGGTCCTGCGGGGGGAGTGCGTGGGAGTCAGCGTGGGTTGAGGTGTCCTGTGTACGGAGCCCTGCGTGGTGGGGATGAAAGTCTGAGAGGTAGAAGAGCTGGTTTCTCAGGCTCTGAAGTAGGGGCGGGGTGTTCCTTTTTATAACATATCGGTTCCCGTTCTGAATAGAGTCCTTGTCTTCTTTTTCTTCCTCATTTGTTTTGATCCTGCCCAGCCTCTCCCATTTCCCACATGCGTGTCATATTTCCATCTGTGGTTTTTTTCTGAATTCATGCCGTAGGGCCTTAGGGAGCAGAGGCACAGGCTCACATCAACTGGCAGACCGCTGCGGGTGGGAGGGCCAGCCCTCGCACAGGGCCCCGGCAGGTGGGCAGTGCGTGCGTGCCAGCCGCAAAGGCCTCCGTACCCTGGGTCTGTGCAGTTCACGATCGATCACGTAACCTCCCTGACACTTCAGGCCCCACACGGAGCCGAGAAAGGGACTGAGAAGTCCAGCAGGCTTTCTGCGCGATGCTGGGACTGGGGCTGGGTGCGCCTCTCCATAATGTAATGTGCAGCGCTCCAGCCGTCACATCCCGTTAGGAGACCCGGTGTGGGCACGTGGCAGCACACCCCTGCTCTCGGCTCAGCTGCCTGTGCTGAGGGACGGGAGAGAAAGCATGACTAAGGTCATACCAGCTCCGCAGCCCGTGGGCCTGTCTTTGTGAAGATCGGAGAAGTGATGTTCTCTGGAGGTTAAGTCTTAGCGAGAAGAGCATAGTCTGTCGAGGCAGTACGAAGTGCGCACACAGTGGCATGCGCATCGTAACACAGGAAGGCCTTTGCGTGACTTCTGTGTGGTTCACGTTCAGAAAGCTGCCCCTTGCCCCCGACATAAGCAGACCAAGACGAGGTTCGGCTCATGGCTGCGAGGGGAGCGGGAGGCAGCTTCACTGAAACAGCCCTCCACCGAGCCTCCCTCCCCGGTGTGAGCATAGCTTCCCGGCCCCAGCGCTGCTGTTTCACCAAGATGTTAGGGAGGACGGAGAGGCCCTTTGGCGCTCACGGCCCCACTGTCCGTGCTCCCTTGGCCTGCGGGCCCCTCCCCTAGCTCAGTGTTCAGCGCTTCAGGTGAGAAGTTCGAGCTTGGAGAGGCTCCTGAGCGCTTCTCCCACTCACTGGTGGGTTCCTCCCCGATACAGGAACTCTGCCTTGTCTCCTCCAGGACTCTGGGGAGATGTCATTTGTAGGACACTGGCCCAGGGCCTGAAAGCCATATAGAAGTGCGCTATAATCAGCAAGGTAGGGTAGAGGGTGAAACCCCAGGAGTTTGGGTTCCACATTCCAGGAAGACTCTAGATTTGATCGTGAAGGGGTTAACACATCTGACGAACCCCTGCGTACGTATGTGCCCTGGGCTGGGCGCCCTCACAGTGTAGCTGGGACCGGGGCTGACCCGCTCCCCTCGTCCTCCGTGGGCCCATTTCCACCACCCTGACGCTCCTGCTGGCACCGCTCCAACCTGGTCAGACGTGCATCGCGTGTCCTCCCCGCCCGGGGCCCCTCCCCTACGCCATGCTCTCATCCCACTCTCCTGAGCTCATCTCCAGGCGCCACCTGACTTGCTTGCTCTGCCTGTTCCCACAGACTTTCACTCTGTGAAAGGTGCTTCTGTTTTGGCTCTGTGTCTTGTTACTGATGTAAATTTTGCCATGGTCTCGGTGTCTTCTGGGTGCCCTGCCCCTCGCTTCCTGTTCCCTCGAGCTCTCTGAGGGTTCCGTGTTACGGAGCCTGTGCGGGCCGGTGGGCTCCTGTCCGACGTGCACCTCTGTTTGCTCTGCAGGTGGCAGGGTCAAGACTTGGAAACGACGCTGGTTTATTCTGACCGACAACTGCCTTTACTACTTTGAATACACGACGGTGAGCATCTGCTGGTCCGCCGCGGACTGGGGGTGGGTCAGGCCTCCGTGTTGCACGACTCCAGTCAGGTGTGGTTTGGGGAGGCTCAGGGGAGGCTCTGGGGAGGGCTGGCAGGAGACGTGAGGTAAAGAGGAAGAGCTGGGACAGCCCCCAGAGTCGGGGGCCTTGAGGATGGGGGGGATCAACCTCTAGCTCTGGACCGGGGCAGGAGAAGGCAGCGGCCCGGCGTCGCACACGGCGTTAGGATGGGGCTGAGAGCCGGGCTGGAGACCGGGAGCGTGGTCAGGTGCCAAGAAGGAGTCTGTGGCCCCTTGAAAGGGGGATGAAAATCACCGCGTGGAGAATTCAGGTTTTCCGGATTTGGGAAAAGCAGCCCAGGAGGGAAAGATGTAATAGAGGAGGAGGAAGTAAAATGAAGTGGGAGAAGTCGGGAATTACCTGGAGTCTGACGTTTTCTTCGTCCGTGGAAGTTCTGTGGGTTTTCAGAGGGGACGGAATCGTGATGCAGATAGATACGTGTTACGTGTAAGTCTCTTTCGTAGTAAGAGCCCCTGAGAATAAAACTGAGAAAATAACACGTTTATCGGAGCTCCCTCTGGTGCAGCGCCCAGCATGCCTGGCCGGCCGGGCTCACACTGGCCACCCAGCTGTCACTCGATCCTCTCCCGCGTGTCCATCCTGCTCGGCCACGTGGGGCTTGTGTCCCGACATAGTCAGGTCTTCACTGAGTAAAGGTCATGGATCCCCCGGGATCGTGGAGATTTGGAAGGGTCGTGTCTGACACGTGTAGAGCACGGTGGGACTTGCATGCTAAGTGGAAGCCCCGGATGCGAGTCTGGGAAGGAACCAGGACCCTGGCACGTGCCTGGGTGAGGCGGCCGTCCTCCACGACGCTCTGTCGTCGCCGACACCGTGACGGATCTTCTCATGCAGGGAGTGGGGATTGGCCTGTGAGGGCATCCCTCGCCCTCAAGGGCTGCCTGTTGTGCCAGTCAGTGATTTTCTCACTTTTTCGCCCCAGAGCACATTCCTTTCTGTACCCCCCCAACTCCTGTCTGGCCCGTAGTTTGCCTTTTTTTCTCAAAGACATATGGATAGTGGCATCCTAGCCTCTTTGGGATTTTTTTTAACTATTCTTTGGAGTAAAACAGAACATAACACAGGCGTCTACGCAGTGTGCCCTGAGTTCTGGAGTGGGCCCGGGGTGATGCGTGAGAGTCCCCAGTGCCGTGGTTCTTCACGGTGCGGACTGCGGGGGTGTCGCCTGAGTCCCACGCCCCCTTCAGCGGTGGCCAGTGCTGTATTAGACCACAGACATCAGAGGATGTGTCTCTGCAGACGCAGGGGCCTCCGAGTTACGACGGTAGGCCGAGCTTCCACTCAGAGTCACCTGACACAGTGCGGGAAATCTGGGGTCAGGAAGTGGGGGATGGCAGCTGGGGAAGGCAGAGAGACCTCCGCCTAGTGCAGCGCAGCGACTGAGAGAGGGACAGAGGCCGCGGCTTGGGGGCCTGAGCGGAGGGGCCCTTCCCCACAGAGCCCCGCTGCCTCCCTGTTGCCCCGAGTCCGGGAGATGCAAACAGAGTAGGATTTTCTCCCTCTTCCAATCGGCGAGCAGTAAAGCCTGCTGCTGGGTAGGAGCTTGTGAAACGGGTGCGTGAGGAAGTGGGCCTCCCTCCCTGCAGTGGCCGTGAGGGCTC
Organism: Mellivora capensis; assembly: GCA_004024625.1. Taxonomy (NCBI): domain Eukaryota; kingdom Metazoa; phylum Chordata; class Mammalia; order Carnivora; family Mustelidae; genus Mellivora; species Mellivora capensis. Next base: position 78,110 of record PISX010005814.1, on the reverse strand, counting down.
CGGACTGTGCCCTCGGTGGGAGAGCCGTCCCCAGGGAGCGCGCCCGCGAGCAGCCCGCCCACCCCCACGCGGACATCTGCGGTCCCAGCGGAGAGCCAGGGCGCGGCGAGGGACCGAGATGGCCCTGGCTTCCGCTCCCTGCTCTCTCCTGAGACCCTGGAAGGGGCCAGACACAGCATGATGTGTGTGGACTGTAACTGACGGTGGCTACGTAATAAGAAAAACCGTAAGGAGTGAACAGGTGACCCAGGCCTGAAGTCACCGTCACAGAGGGACGGTTTGAGACTGTCACGGGGATCGTATCTGGAAAAGACAAGTGTGCGGACAGTTAGGGGAGAGGTAAGCAGTTGTGCAGGGCAGAGAAAGGCGGTCCCAGTACTGGCGTCCCAGCACCTGTGTGTTCAGAGATGCCATTGATGACGGGGCTGCTCCCCGAAAAGGAAGAGGGACCTGCGTCTGCGGATGGAGAGAGCACAGGGCTGCGGGGACGTTTGTCCTAGGGAGCTCAGTGCCAAGGCTTAGCCCAGCTATGCCGGGACCTTGGAATGACCTTGGGCCGTCAGGTGCTGGGATGTCCCGGAGGGGAAGGGTGTAAAGTGTGTGCCTACGGCGGCCTTCGCTGAGATGGGACGTTCTTGGGGAGGGCCGTCCGGGCCCGGCAAGGCTGTTCTGCTGTCGCGGACAGGAGTGGAGCTGTCAGGAAGGCAGCTTCTCGTTGAAGAGACTCCTGTCCGGCGAGGGGGACAGCAGGGCCGGAGGTCGTGAGGTCACATACCCCCCCTCCCGGGCGCTGCCGGCACGGAGCCGGGCGTCCGGCCCGAGCCCGGGCCTTTCTGGGGTTGCTGGCCCCGGACCAGAGGCTGAAGAGACGCACACGGGGTCCAGGCAGAGAGGCGAGGGCTTTGCTGGGCGAGAGGGGCGGGCGGGCTCCTTGCTGGAGGGCCTCCCGCGGGCTCTTCCGGGACACGGGCCCGCTTTCGGGACACTTGCTGAGTCCGCCCTGGGAGTTCTCCTTGCAGAGGCCCCTGGTCGCAGGGAGTCGTGTGCCAGACGCTCCCTGGCCCTCTTCTGATTTTAGAACGGAGGGTGTGGGCCCTAGCGCCGATGTGTGGGCTCGGGGAGAAGAGCGGAAGGGCCCGGGCGGCGTGTGGTGAGGAGCGCGATGGGCTGCGCGCCCCTGACGCGGCCGTGACGTCGCTCTGTCTGCAACTGTTCTGCAGGACAAGGAGCCCCGTGGGATCATCCCTTTAGAGAATCTGAGCATCCGGGAGGTAGAAGACTCCAAAAAACCAGTAAGTATCTGGGATACGGGAGAGCCAGGAGGGAGTGGGGGGGCGGTTCTTTGAAAAAGACGGAAATTGCCAAGATTTACTTGACACTGAAAGTAGTGTCTTGCCTCTAATTTGGTCTCACTTTGAAGTTCTCGTTAGTGTTCGGGCCCGAGATGAGGCTGGACGTGACCTCTTCGTTCCGCCCACGTGCTTCAGCGTCACGTGTGGACAGTGCCGCAGGGGATGGATTGTCCCTCCTCACGAGGCCGCAGCAGGCACCCCGGCTGGGCCGCTCGTGTTAGGACCTCGGGGCGCCTTACAGACGCCTCCCGTGGGGTGTGCCGGGGCCGCAGGCGCGCGTGTTCTCGGTGCACTGGGCGCGGAGCGGCCAGACGCCAGGCTGGGGTGTTTGCTGAGGACCTGGTGCCGCTCCGCCTGTGCTCCGCTCCGCCGCGGGGCTCTCACGGGAGACGCGCGCTGCCCGCGCTCTGTGGAGGGCAGAGCGGGCGTCTTCGGGGGGGAGGAGCGCGCGTTTTGTTCTTGGTCAGCAGCTGCCTCGGGTCTCTGACAGCCCGTCCTCTCTCCTGTGACCCTCAGAACTGCTTCGAGCTTTACATCCCCGACAATAAAGACCAAGTCATCAAGGCCTGCAAGACGGAGGCCGACGGGCGGGTGGTGGAGGGGAACCACACGGTGTACCGGATCTCGGCCCCGACGCCCGAGGAGAAGGAGGAGTGGATCAAGTGCGTCAAGTAGGTGACCTGCGCGGCCGGCGCGGGCGAGCTTCCCCCGCTCCCACACGTACCGCTCCGGGGCCCGCGAGGGAGAGCCTCAGGGCAGAGTCTGACCGGACTTCCAGACGGCTTTCCGGCAGACCCTACACGTGTGGCCGTGGCAGCACCTTTGCGAGCGCGCCTCGGGTCTGGGCTTCCCGCGGTGGCCCTCGTGGGTCCCTTCTAGGCACCGGAGCCGCCTGTTCACCTGGTCGGCCCGCGTCGTAGGAGGCAGGTCTCACGGCCAGGACGGCAGCTCTGTGGAGACAGCAGTCCTAATGTTTTTTTAAAGATTTTATTTATTTATTGGACACACAGAGATCACAGGCAGAGAGGCAGGCAGAGGGGGCGGGAGCAGGCTCCCTACTGAGCAGAGAGCCCGATGCGGGGCTCGATCCCAGGACCCTGGGGTCATGACCTGAGCCGAAGACAGAGGCTTAACCCACCGAGCCACCCAGGCGCCCCAGCATTCTTAATGTTTTATCATTTCCGGGGAGACTTGTCCCACTGACAGTTGAGGAAGCTACCCAGAGTCCCGTGGCCACGCTCTGGGGTCACGGAATAGACCCCTCACCCTTGGCTGCTGTCTGTGGGGAGGCTGAGGGTCTGAGAGCGGGGGGAGGAGGGTTCTTAGGCTTCCTGGGGTGTAGACAGAGCCACGATGCGCAGGGCTCGGCTGAGCCGCACAGTGTGAGGGTGATGACGGGCTGCAGCTGTCCTCTCTCTCCCTGGGACTTCCATGAAGCCTGTCCCCGTGGCCGTCGCACCCTGTGGGCATGGCGTGACTGCTTGTGTTGGTGGCAGTTTGTTTTGAGAGTGTGTGACTTCCCCGGAGGCCAGGGAGGCCCCCCTGACTGGGTGACCCGAGGCCCTGCCGACCCCCCACTCCCCAGGACGGTCATGCTCCTGCCGCGGCCACAGCCCGCTCCTGAGAGGGAGCGCTCGAGTTTGGGGTGTGTTTTGGTGTCGCTGAGGAAGGACGCATGTGGGGCTCCTGGCGGTCTGCTTGGAAGTGCTGGCCCGAAGAGACGGGCCGGGGTCAGGCCGCCCAGTGCTGAATTCCCTCCGATGCGGGCACCTGCTGGCCTCCTGCCAGACCCTGGGCCTCCCCGGGACAGGCACCCCTCCTGCCCCTTCGTTGGGATGGGGATAACTGCCGGGACGATTTGGGGCGAGGCGGGGTCATGGGGTGACCCCGGCAGCTCTCCTCGATGCGAGCTCTCTGACCCTCACCCGTAGACGAGGCAGCCCAGTGTCCCGGAGTCAGTACCAGCGATGAGCCTGCAGAGCCTACCACGCGTGACGGGCCGTGGGCGACACGTGGCCGCGCTGACTCGCTCTGTTGTGAAAACACTTAACTCTTGTGTCCTTGTGAAGTTGGGCTTCATGTGAAGAAGGACACACATTGTCGGGCCGTACGGGCCGAAGGAAGGGATGTAACTTCTCGTGTCGGGTGACCGGCTGGTGTCGTGATAGCTGGCCAAGCGGTGTGAGGCGCCTGTGTGCGCCGGTTACTGTCTGGGCCCCGGCGGGTCTCGCCGCAGCGGCGCGGGGCGGTGACGGCCTCCCGCGCGCTGTGCCCGGTTTGCCCGTGGCGGTTCTGTGCGTCACGGGTCTTACTCCTGCAGCCGGAGCCACTGAGCGTCCTGGAGAGTCGCGTTTGGAATTGTCCCGTCTTTAGTGCAGGTGTGCCCTGTCCCCTGGGGCTGGCTCAGGTCCTGCCGGGTCCCCGGGGTGGGATTTGCACACCGAGTTCATGCGCTCCGGGCACCAACGCCTCGCCCTTCAGTGCGGCCTGGGAGGCATGGTCGTCCCCGTTTCACAGATGAGGACGCTGAGGCGCAGCAAGGCGGGTGAACGGGTGAACAGCAAGGCGGTGGAAGCGGTGCTGGTCTTCAGGCCTGAGTCCTGTGTCCCAGCAAGACGCCCCCCTGACTGCCGTGTGGCGAGCGGCGCCTCCGCGTCCTTGGCTCTCGACACGGAACTGAGGCCTTTGTGGCAGGGTCCCCTGGGACGCATGCCAGGGACTGTCGGTTCTGGCTGCCCCGGGGAGCTGTGGAGACACTTGTTGGGGACACGTCACCCCTGGTGATAGGCCACAGTCTTTGCCAGGCCTGTCATTTACCTGGTCAGGCGCGGAGCCAGTGGTCAGAGGGGCTCACGGCACCACGTGCTGGACGGTGCACGGGGCAGCGCCGGGGCACACGCGGGCTCCCTCCCTGCCCGGCTGTGGCTGCAGAGCAGGCCTGGCCAGCCGCACCCGAGGCCCTGTGACCGTGTGGACGGCCACATGTGGTCTTAGTTATCGGGTTGGTGCGTGTGGGACTCAGAAGTTGCCTGGCTCCAGACCGTGGCAGCCACCACAGTGGCATGCGTCAGGCTGCCGTGGGCCACGACTGTGTGCCGCTCGCTGTCGTTGTGGAGTGAAGTAGCACATTGTCTTTCTGGGCCGGCATCCGGTAAGAGTGTGTAATACTGTGTTCCTAGGCCGAAGCCCACCATTAGGTAGAAACGGGCAGTGAACAGCCCAGAATGATCTCGTTGCACGTACCGTGGGTCTCGAAGCTTGTCCCGGAAGTCGTGTGTGGACTTGGTGAAGGTTGATGCCGCTGACCGGGCCTTGGCAGTCAGGTGGCAGGAGACACAAGGGCCGCTGGCAAGCGCCTGCCCGGGGTGGTCTCCTGGGTCTGTTCCTCAGTCTGTTCTGTTTTCTCCCCTCTGTGTGTCCAGAGCAGCCATCAGCAGGGACCCTTTCTACGAGATGCTGGCAGCGCGGAAGAAGAAGGTCTCCTCCACGAAGAGACACTGAGTCTGCCCAGCGAGCGGCGCCGGCGTGAGAGGCCCCGGGTTCTTCCTCCCATCGCCCCCACGGACGTGGAGGGGCGGGTGGGCTGCTGGACAGGGCTGTCCCCTGCTGGGCATCACCCTGAGTTCCTAGAGACTGGCTTCAGCTTTGCCGTTTGTTTTTAAGTGGGAGAAGGGGAGGAGTTTGCACGGGGAGAGGGATCTGATGCCCACCAGGCGTGGGGCTGCAAGCCTTTCTCTCTCCAAAGAACGGGGCCCCTGTCAGCACGTCAGCCTCCTTGCAAGTCTCCCACTCGGCAGGTGTGACGGCAGAGCTCGAAGCCAACTGTTTACCTCTCGGTTATTTTCCTGTGAAGCGGCCTTCCAGCCTGCGCCGTGAACGCACGTTGTCGGTGTATTATTCTGTGTTCGGAGAAAAGTGGGATGGAAGAGAAGCCACGTACTATAAAGATATATTTTTGTTTTTTAAAGAGAGAAAAAGCTCAAGTCGAGCGGTCCAGAGGGATTCTGCCTGGGCTGGGGTGGGAGCCCCCCGGTAGCCGCTGGCGGGAGCCGGCTTCTCGGCAGCCGGAGGTCAAGGGCTGTGGCCACGGGTGAGGCCGGGTCCCGGGGGCCAGCGGTGGGGCCGGTGCTTCTCCGTCCCGGGTGCTGGGGACACTGAGGGGAGAGAATCGCTGGGCTTTCCCGTTTTTCCTCTTTCCGAGCTGCTTCTCATCGGGCTTTAAAATGCCAAGTCAGCATTTTCCCTTGAGCTAAGTACCCAGTAACCAAAACTGTGAGGAAGGCGGTCCCCGCGGCCTATCTCCTCCTCCTTCCCCAGAGCTACGGTCCTCGTTTTAGAGGAAGGAGCAGGTCTTACCTGATCACCTTAGGTCTTCAGCTTTTTCTGCCTCAACTCTGGCCCCAACCTGGACTACTGTCACCCATTTGGGGGTGGGGGGCACTAGAGGGAAGGGGGGCCTTCATCTGCCCGGCGGGGGCAGGCAGAGTGCGAGGGGGACAAGGCCTGGCTCGCGTCCTTCTTCCCCCGACGGCCTAACTTACGGCGTGGAGGGAGCCATGAAATGCAGCGTCCTCCTGCCGTCCTCTCAGGGACTCTTGGGGCCGCTCCCGCCGCTCGTCCAGGCCGGCTCTGGTGCAGGCTGGGCAGGGGCCAGCTCAGGCCATCCCAGTGCCGCCGTGTCCCCTGGGACCAGGCAGCGCACACACCGCCTCTCGGAGGAAGGCGAAGAGCTGCCGGTCTCCTCGGGCAGCGGGACCCCAGCTCCGCCGGCTCCGCTAGGGCAGGCGGGCCTCTCTGGACATGGCCTTTGTGAAAGGGCGTGATCGGGGGTGCCGGCGGGGGGACTCTCGGGGCCCCTCCCACAGGCCCTCCCTAGAGCGGCTGCAGGCGTGCTCATGGCGGAGCTCGTAAGGGGACGGGAGGGTGTCCAGGCCCCCCGGCCCCCGCCGCCGGCCGCGCCCCTGCCCTGGTTCCCGCACAGCCCGAGGGGCACCAGATCAGTGTTAGTCTATTTACCAGACTGTAAATATCCGTGTATAGTTTCTCTCCTTTTAGATTATTTTGTATTTGTTTAAAAAAAGTTTTGTCAAAATATAAAATATAAAGAAATGACTGAAAGTTGTTGACAGGGTTTTAAAAAAAATTATAATTATTATTCCAGTTGTTTTCGTTCCTCTGGTTTTTTTGCGTTGTAAACCAGCGCCAAGGAGCCGCAGCAAATAAAGTCCGGATCTGCCCCTGCACCTCCGCGCTCTGTGGCCTCTTTCCTCCGTGGCGGCCTGGGAGCAGGGCAGTCCCGCTCGGCCCGGCCTCTCCTGCGGGTGCAGGGACGTCTGCGGGGAGCGGCTCTGTCTTCCGCGGAGGAGGTGCAGGGAACAGCAGCTGCCTCGGGCCCGTGCGCTCCGCGCTGAGATCCAGAGAGGTGCCTCCCCGGCGGGATTTCGACGTCCGTCTCCAGAGGAGCCCGCGGGGCGCCTGCGAGGAATTGAGTGCGCTCACCCTCGAAGGCAGCGGGCATGGCCCGAACACGGGGCGATGGACAAGGCCTGGCCCAGCCCTGACGTAGCAGCGAGCGCCCATCCTTGCTGCTTGCCGGCGTGGGTCGTGTGGCCATGGGCCTTGCCTCCCGCAGGCCTCCTTGATTTGGGCAGGTGTCCGGAGCACGTAGCTCTCCAAAATGCCCCTGCGAATGGCATCTCGGAGAAACCAGCGTCCTTCGCATGCTGTGGCCAGCACTGCCCTTTCCCATGGATTCTGGACCGCTGGCCCACAGCCCAGCCCTCCCTCCCCGTCCTCACTGCGTTCCTGCAGGGCGCATCGGGGCGGGCTGTCTCAGCCCGGCTGTCCCTCAGGCCCCCTCTTGCCCTGGGAGCCCTCGCATCTGCCTGCTCCCTGTGATCCCGGCCCAGGCATCCCACCGCCAGGGGGCTTCTAGACCCTCACCCCGTGCTCCCTACCGGCACCCCTACACTGATTTTCTCTTCTGTTTGGAAAGGAACGCTCTGTTGTACAACTTGCTGCATTTCCCAAAATCACACTGAATTTTAATTGCACAGGGGTCTGTCTCAGCCCAGCCCGAGTCCACGGGAGCTCTTCTCCAGGCTTGTGTCCCAGTGCAGGGAAGGAGGGATGCTTGGTCCTACACACACAGATCGAAGGTTCAGAGAGCCGGGTGAACTTAGAGCCCTGCCCCAGGACCCTGCTGCCCAGGCTTCTCTGGCACTGGCTGGTCTTACCTGGAGCTGTCCATCCCCTAGGCCTGTGTCTCCAAGGGCCACAGTCTCCAGGACAGTGCGAGACGGGACCCAACACCCTTCCAGTGCAGTGAAAACATCCCAATTCCAACGTCCAGTCCAGTCCCCCATGACCCCTGGCTGAGGCCACCAGGGCCGGAGTGTCCTGTTGGCCTCTCTCTGAAAAGCTGCCAGGAGCCTTCGCTGGGCTTGCTTCTGCCTGTGGGATTCCGGGGAGGGCCTGACTGCCCCTCTGGGGGCCGTTGTGTTTCGCTCTTCATCTTGGCTGCCAGGAAGCCCAGAGTCAGAGGCACAACGGCCTGTGACTCAGCCCTGCTCTGTTCTTGCCCTGCTTCATACCGACGTTTTCATTAGTAGATTTCATTGTTTAGAGCAGTTTGGGGATGACAGTGCTGTTGAAGGGAAGGTACAGAGATCTCCCGTTTGCCTCCTGCCGCGATCTGCACGGCCTCCCCTCCCGTCAGCGTCCTGGTCGGAGGGTCCATGTGGCCCGACTGATGCGTCCACACGGATGCAGCAGCACCCGGAGTCCGCAGGGTGTGCCCGGTTCACTTGGCGTGTACGCCCGAGGGGTCTAGACAGACACAGTCACCTGTGTGCGCCATTACAGTGTCCTGCAGAAAGTCTCACTGCCCCAGACATCCTGTGCCACACCTGGGCCTCCCTCCCTGCTTCCTGCTTCCTCCCGGACTTCCTGCTGTCCCCTAGCTCTGCCTCTCCCAGCACATCACGCAGTTGGAATCCTACAGTCTGTAGCCTGTACGTTCCCTTTTAATCACACTTTGACCCTTTATCTTTAAAAAAAATTTTTGTTGAGAGTGAATGAGAGAGGACACAAGCACGGGGAGTGGCGGGGGAGGCAGAGGGAGAGGGGGAGAGAGGATCTTAAGCAGGCTCCACGCCCAGCACGGAGCCCAACGTGGGACTCGGTCTTACAATCCTGAGATGTTGACCTGAGTCGAAATCAAGAGTGAGATGCTTAACTGACTGAGCCACCCGGGCGCCCCCCTCCCTTATTCTATTATTACCATAATATAAATCTGAACTTATCAACTTGTTTTCCTTTTTTTGAAGAGGAAATTTATGAATAAAATAAGAACAACAACTTCAAAAAACTGTCAAGATCTTGGGTCCAGTACTGAGCCTACTACACACTAGCTTTTGTGTTTTTAGGAGTTGTGGGATCTTGGTGATTCTTCTTTCACTTTTTTTTTTTTTTAAAGATTTTATTTATTTGACGCAGAGAGAGAGAGAGAGAGGGAACATAAGCAGGGGGAGTGGGTGAGGGAGAAGCAGGCTTCCAGGGATCATGACCTGAGCCGAAGGCAGAGGCTTAACGACTGAGCCACCCAGGGGCCCCTGTGTGACTCTTAAAGGGGAGTAGAACAGCATACCGTGGAGTAGATGGTACTGGTGGGGTCCCGGGCGATGTCCCGGGGTAAGATGTGGCATTTGGTGGTCTGCAGGAACGGGTCGGCCTCTCACGGGACAAGAGGGGCAGCCTGGGAACTTAGACCCCGACCGTCCAGCTTTTCCCGCTGTGGGTTCATCTTCCTGAGATGATCTGACAGGGCAGAATAATCCTTTTCCAAATTACCCTGGGAGCAGATCTTGATGTCAAATCCTGTCCCGTCTGCCTTCCTAGATTTTGAAGGAAGCCTTGTGGTTGGGGCCAGCACCCTCCGAAAACCACTCGGCACCTGCCAGAGAATGGCTTCTCTTGGGTGCACGAGGGGGAGCTGGGACACAGGTTTCCTAGCCGTCGGGAAAATGACGATGTGTTTTCACATCCGCAGACCCCGCGGTGTCGCAGGGCTGGCGATCCCCGGCTCTCCCTGGGAGCAAAAGTGTCCTTTGGTTGCACCTGCTGTCGCAGGGCCAGGCCTCTGCCCCCGGGGCTGGTCCTGGGTGCCCGCCGCTGCAGGGCCGACCCCAGCCTCGGACGCGGGCAGCCCCGTGCGGCTTCAGCCCCCACCTCGCTGGACAGGCCGGCTGCGGGTGTGCCCGGCGCTGTACCCGGAACCCGCGTGTCTCCACCCGGCTCACCGGGTGTCTCTCTAACGGGTCTCTCTAACGAGGCCGCCGGGTCGACGCGGCCGCAGGAGGGCAGCCTTGCCGTCAGCAGACACAGACTTGACAGCATCACGGGACACGTTTTGGGGTGTGGTGTCACCGGCGAGGACAGCGCCCCAGGTCCCGCAGGACCACCTGGCGTTCCATCATCCCTCTTTGCTGCCTGAGCTCGCCCTCCTGGAGGAATGGCCTCACCTGTCTGCTGACTTGCTCATCTCCTCGTCGTCTGGGAGTCAGGCTGAAACCTTTCACTTTCTGAGTGGGGTAGAGCTGCCTCTCCCTGCTGAGAGCGCCGGTCTCGACACATCAGCCCTCCCGCTGTCGTAACTGTCCTCTCTTCACTGGGGCAGAGGGAAAGCGCGTCTGGTAAAAGTCTGTATGTCTGCACCACTCGAGAACCTCCAGGAAAGCAGGTCTAATCGTTTGTGAGCCACAGGCCCCCCTGCGAAGCTAACCCAAGCTACAGATGATCTCTGGAAAATTACACAGAAAGCCCTGAGTGCCCGGTCCTGAGCCCCTGTGCAGGCTCCGGGTGGAGCAGCCCCGGTCTCTGCCGGCGGGTGACTCCCAGGGGCCCTTCTGGGACGGGAACCAGGGAGCTCTGTGTTTCAGGCCAAGTAAAGTTTGCCTGCTCCGTCTGGGTGTGCTCCCCGTGCAATATTCGTCTGTTCGGACCAGTGTAGCAAAACCACAGACGGGGCGGCTGAAACCGCAGAAACGTGTTCCTCCCAGTCCCGAGGGCCGGGAAGTCCAGTGTCTGGGGAGGCCGTCCGGCCTTCTCACGGTGTCCTCACAGGACGGGGGAGGCAGAGGGCCTGGAGGAAGCAAGCTCTCCGGGGCCATCTGCCCGTTTCCCGGGAGAACCCCCCGCAGCGCGGTTGGCAGAGAGACGTTGGACGTGACTTTGGGAGGAGGCATCGCCAAAGTGAGCCTCGACAAATGTGTCAGAGACTAGCGGGGCCCGTGGCTGCTTCCATCTGCGGGATTAACCTGGAGGGCTCTTCAGAGCTCCCGAGGCGGCAGTCCCCGTCCCCAGGCCATGGTACGATGCCACTGCCTCGTGTCAGCCAAGCCCCCCCCCCACCCCCAGCAGCGTTTGCCCGTCAACAGCTGCTAACACCACGGGGTCGTGCGGCGACCCCAGGACTTGGACGCCACGTTTCTGAGCTCTGCGTGCCTTCTTCCGAGGGGTGTCGTGCAGAAGGACGGGCTCCTTCGGTGAGTCCTTAGCAGGCGCTGCGCCTCCTCGGTAAGGGCGCGCCGGCCTGCCGTGGGGCGCGCGCCAACCCGGGCCCTGGGCGGGCCCCGCGGGGTGTCAGTGGAGACTGGAGGACGCACCCGCCTGGGATGCAGGTGCACCGTGGACCCAGAGCCTGGGGAGCCTCGCGACACGGAAGTTGGGGTCGTGTGCGGAGGACACTGGGGCCTTCCTGTTGACTCTGGGTTGAAATACCAGTTAAATATCAGTTAGCGCAAGTCAGCCACATCTCTCGGAGGCAAACAGTTCCAGGGAGCAGAGCCCGAACAGCCTGTGTACGTTCACAGGTGAGTGCAGATTCTGGGCGAACAGGGTGTGCCCACGGGCAAATGTCGGTATTTGCTGGTACATGTGTTAACCTTGTTCAACTTCCCGGTGCTTCTGACTTGACCTTCAGCTTGTGACTCAAGGCTCCGGGACTGGGAATGTCCACGGACGGGAGGACATTCTATCGAGAGTGTGTCCAAAAAATTTTTCACCTCCTACCTCCACACAGAACATTTCGTTTCTGACCCTTCCGGGTCCGCCCCCCCCCCGCCCCGCCCCTGCCCCGGACACACACGCACGAAGCAGTCCTCCATGCCCTGCAGTTTAGCTCTGTCCTGACCCCCTCACCCTGGAGACAGATCCCACCGGTCAAGGGCTCCGTCCCACAAGACTGCCCCGCACGGCAGATGCAAGTAGGACGTCCCCAGGCACGTCTGGGGGCTTCTGTCTGATGGGGCTCCCTGCTGGGGGTTCCCACGACCCCTCTCCTCGGGTTGATTGATCTGCCAGAGGGGCTCACGGAACTCAGGGAAACACGCTCGCTGGTTAGAGGACAGGGTATGACAGAGGCCACAGATGAGCAGCCAGAGGAGGAGATACACAGGGCGAGCTCCAGGGGGTCTCGAGGGCAGGACTTCGGTCCCCGTGGAGGTGGGGTGTGTGACCGTCTCCATATATGTGGGTGTGTTCACTAGCCTGGAAGCTCCCGGAACCCTGTGCTCTCGGGATTTTACGGAGGCTTCCTCACGTAGGCCTGATCGATCGCTGGCCCATTTCCAGCCCCTCTCCGCTCCCTGAAGTCCCGAGCGTCTGGTGGTGGCTTGCGGTCTCTGGTGACCAGCCCCCGTCCCAGAGGTTTCACTCTTACAGGTAGGTTTGAGCCCTTGCGAGTTAATTTTATATGTGGGATGAGGTAAGGGCTAAAGTGAGGCCCTGGATCCCGGTCCTGATTTGGACCAGAGCATTCCGTTTCTCATCCTTGGTTGGGATGGTTGATAGCCGCGGACTGTTCAGAGAGGCTCTTCCTCAGGTTAAAGGTGTTCATGTGTTTTCCTAGTTTCCTGAGAGTTTCAGTCATGACGAGTGTTGTGTTCTGTCGATGGCTTTTCTGCAGACGCCGTAGCTCGTGTGGCTTTTCTCTCTTCGTCTGCCAATATGGTGGTTCCACTGAGTAACACTTAGTGGCCAATCAACTTTGCGTCCCTGGGGTAAAACCCACTGGGTCATGGGTTTTTAAGAATACATTACTGGATTCAGTATGTTGATATTTTAAGATTTTATTTATTTTTTTATTCGAGAGAGAGAGAGAGAGCATGAGTGGGGGGCGGGAATGGGCAGAGGCAGAGGGACAAGCAGGTTCCCCCACTGAGCAGGGAGCCCGGCACGGGGCTCGATCCCAGGACCCCAGGATCATGACCTGAGCCAAAGGCAGACGCTTAACGACTGAGTCCCCCAGGCGCCTCCTCAGTGTGTTAATATTTTGTCAAGGACTGTGTGTACCTGCATTCCTGAGGGGTGTGGTGATATGGTCCTCGGAGCCGGCACAGTAGCTTATCAGCTCTGGGACAGCTGGGATCCTGTCTCTTGAGGTCATCTCTGGGTTCAGCTCCTAGACCGCGCCTGGCGCGGGAAGGGCCCTCAGGACACGTCTGTTGAATAAGGGGATGCAGGACAACGAACCGCAGGTTGGTTTATGCCGGCCGGGACCGTGTGAGCAGTGTATGGGCTCCTGATTCCGTAAGCCAGGAGAGTGGGATCAGGACGCGCGAGCACAGTGGGATGGCTGTGCCGAGTCTTCAGGTGGTTCACGCTTGTCCGGGTAGAGGTGCTGCGAAGCTGCGGGAGCAAGAAGCACCACAGGAAGGAGAAAAAGGAGCCGGCTCCTGGGGTGCCACCCCTCTCTTCTTGTCCTTGGCCCGTTCCCTGCCACCTGACAGCAGGCTACCTGCCCGCCGAACCCCTCTCCCTACGCTTGGCTCTCGGCAGCTCAGATTCTCCCTCGGATACCTGCGGCTGCGTCGCCTGTGCCCACTTCTGAACAAGCCGAACCCGGGCGGCTTCCTCCGTGGTTGCAGGACCGTGGAAGTCCGCTGCCGCGCTCATACCATCATGACGTAATCCGAGCCCTCTACTGGGACGTGGACGTCACTCTGCTACGTGTGGGGCTTTCGTTTGTCCTTTCTTATAAGGAACCATGATTATTATCTACCGACGTCCCACTATTACAACAAATACCTTATTTCTTGAGGTTAAGTAAGCCCACGGCGCTCCTTGGCAGCGCACATTTGTGTAGTCAGGACACCGGAGTGAGCTAAGAGGCCGGGGGCTCCAGCCAGCACTTGGTGCCGACGGGCTCTGCATCCGTTTCTCTGGTTGATGCCAGTCAGCCCTGGAGTGGCCAGACCCTGAGGCTGTCGACTGTGATTCTAGCAGTGGTTTCCTTTAACCCCCCAGAGCGAACACCATGTTCTGGGCTCCAGTCCCCCTCGTCACCCTGCACAGGGCTTGTGTTCCGTGGCCCCCCGCGCCTGCCCTCTCTCTGCAGTTCCCTCACTGCTCAGCCCACGGAGACAGCCGAGAAAGTATCCCCAGCCCTCTCGAAACTTTATTTCCAGATATTTTCAGACTTGCAGAAAAGTTGCAAGAACGGTACAGAGAATTCCCATACACCTTTCCCCCATCTCCCAGTTTTAAAATATTTTTCTACATTTCCTTTGTTTTTTCTGTTCTCAGGTTTTAGACTTCTGATCATAGCTGTTTCTTCTTCATTGTGGCTCCAAGTGTCTGAGGACATCTGTTTAGTCTGGAGGGCTAACTTACAGCCTCCTTCTGCCTCATGGCTGATTTGGGGGAGAGAATTCCCATCAACAGAAGTGCTTTGTGTCAGATTTTCTGTTTTCCCCTTAGAGTAGCTTTGTATAGAGTTTCTCTTGGGTTTTTCTAGTCCCAGATCTTTCGGTGGACGGGCTTCCTGATTCAGGAGTTCCCTGACCTTTTAATGTTCCTGGATCCATTTCCAATGAGGGGCAGTTCCCACACACACAACACTAAGCAATTCGTTTTAATTCAACCCAGTTCTGATCCCATCTACCCAAAGATAGCATCAGATTCCACAGGTTAAGGGCCCGGTCCTACGAGACTGTCCCCCATCCCCCACTTCAGATGCCAGTCGCAAGCACAGCCGAGAGCCTGCGGATTGGCTACGGGTCAGAGGTTCCAATACCCCCTCCTTAGGTTGGGTGAATCCCCCAGAGCGGCTCACAGAACCCAGGGAAACACTTATTCCTGTTGACTGGTTTATCAAAGGCTCTGATAAGGAATGCAGGTCAAGGGCCAGATGGAGAGAAACTTTAGGTGAGCTGTCAGGAAGGGGTGCAGACCGTCCACGCTCTCTCCAGGGACGCCGCTCTCCCTGTCCCTGCACCCGCCACCAGCTTGGAAGCTCTCTGAACACTGTCCTTTTGGGGTTTTACGGAGGCTTCGTTACATAGGCATGCTTGATTAAACCTCTAGCCCCTCACCCCTCCTGGCGTTCAACCCTGTGTTCCCAGTTGGTTTCCCCAGGAACCAGCCGCCATCCTTGGGTGTTCTTCCTGAGGAACCTCATTAACATAAACCCGGTTGCGGTAAGTTGCGGGGATGGTTTCGAATAACGAGACGCAGCCGTGGCTCTGCTGAAGCGTTGCAGTAACTAAGAAGCCAGTCATGACCGGGGATGCTCCCCTTGCTCTTCTCACTCGGGAAAGCCCAAGGGCTCCGGGAGCCGTGAGCCAGGGACTTCCGACAGAGATCTGCTATCTCCAGGTCTGCTAATTCCCCAGTGGTTCATCGCCGTGGTGCTCTGAACGACCAGGGTTTGGACCAGCCTTAGGTGTCTTCGGACGTCACACTGGACTTGCCTCTTTCCGGGGACAATTCTGTCTGTGTCTTGTCTGCCCCCCGAATCTGCAGTACGCCCCAGACACACGCTTGGCCATCCCGGGGTGTGGCAGCCCGAGCGCCGTTGGAGTGTGACAGTCTCTATGTGGAGGTAATTTGAAGTTTGGTTTTCCCTGCATCTCCCAGTAATCCAGAAGGACGCACGTCCTGGTTCACGCTGCTGACAGCTGATGCTGTCCCTGTCTCGGGATCCGAGGCTCCTCTGCTGACGGGCAGGCCCAGGGGCAGGTGTCACGTCTGGGGCTCACGCTCTTTAACCTGTCCTCTGGCCTGGGGCAGAAGGTCCACCACAGCCACGACTGTTTCTCAGGCCAGAACGTGGTCCAAACGGACCTCACTAATCCTGCTAATCCTCCGTCAGGAGAGACTTCCAGAACTCTCTCCCCATTTGGTGCTTTCTGGTCACAGTCTGCAGCGGGAAACCAGTCAGGGTCCCCTCACCCACTTTCCAGATCCTTTTCCGGGGAAATGTTCGCATTCTCTCCCCAGAAGGGCCCATCTTGCTCTGGTGCGGGACCTGCAGGGCCCCCGTGACTCTGGGGGCTCTAGCCAGTGACTGGAAGGACTGCGGTGACTCTGCACTTGTCCCTTTGGACCTCAGCCGCGTCAGATGGACATGTAGAGAGTATCTCGGTTTTTAACACCGCCCTGCCCTGGTAACACCTGCAAATGCTGAAGATAATACCCTTAATCCTTTTCTTTCAAATGTTCGTACTGAGGCAAAACCCACATAGCATGAAACTAACCATTTTATTTTATTATTTAAAAAAATTCTTTTTAAAGATTTTATTCACTTATTTGACAGACAGAGATCACAAGTAGGCAAGAGAGGCAGGCAGGGAGAGAGGAGGAAGCAGGCTCCCCGCTGAGCAGAGAGCCCGATGCGGGGCTCGATCCCAGGACCCGAGATCATGACCCGAGCCGAAGGCAGAGGCTTAACCCACTGAGCCACCCAGGCGCCCCGAAACTAACCATTTTAAACCGCTCCCGGGCAATTAGAGCATTCATGCTGTTCTGCCACCAGCACCTCTTCGTGGTTCTGGAACGTTCTCATTAGCCGGATAGAAAGCCTGGACCCCGCTGGCGCCGGCTTCCTGTCCTCCCCCCGCCTCTGGCAAACCACCTGCTTTCTCTCTCTACAGATTTGCCTCTCCTGGGTGTTTTATGCCAAAAATGGAGTTCTGTAATGCGCGGTCTTTTGTTTCTGGCTTCTCTCCCTCCGCATAACATTGGCGGGGTCCGTCCGTGTCCTAGCAGGCGTCCCCGCTTCTTTCCTTCCCGTGGCCTGCAGAGGGGTGCCCGCAGCTGGGGTACCCATGCACGCTCGGGCGCTGGGCTGGTCTCCCCTGCGGCCGTGGTGAGACAGGCCTCCGTGAACGTGCCGGCACACCTGCTCGTTTCAGCATCTGTTTTCAGTTCACTGGGGCACGTATCTAGGCGGGGGATTTCTGGGTCTCGTGCTAATATCATGTTTAGCTTCTTAAAGAGCCGCCAAACTGTTTTCTGTGGGGACCGCAACCATTTTCTGTTCCCACAGCCAGTGCACGAAGGCCCCGCTTCCCATTAACACCTGCTGTTAGCCGTCTTGATTGTGGTCCTCCCGGGGCAAGGTGGTGTCCCACCGGTCTGGACGGTCCGGTTCCCGCGACGCCTTCACGCTGGGGTTGGACCCGTTGTGAAAGCCGTTGATGGCACACGGTCCCCTTCCTCCCCGGTTATGACAGAACGGAGGTAGGTGTTTCCTGCTTCACTGTCCCCCCAGTCACTTGGCACCACAGTGAAGCGGAGGGACGGCTGGGGAGACTCGCAAGATCTGCTCTCAAGGCACAGAGTCCTTACAAGAGACCAGCCCGGGGAAACCCGACGGCAGAAATCACGAGTCCGTGGACTCAGGGTTCCCCTGATTCCTTAACTTCAAGCGTGGTCACGTTCCAGGTGGAAAATAACCCACTTTCATCCTGAACACCCAGCTCGTCTCCCCCCCGTAGTTTCTCCAGCACCGGTGTTCCCCCGTCCGTGAAAAAGACTCGCACACACAAACTCAGATCTGGAAGAGTCTCCAGGTCCCGCGACGAGGCCCAGCACTGTCTGTGGACCGAAGTCCCACTCTACCGCCCCCGTTTATCCTTGCTTTCGTTTCCAAGAGGCCCCGGCACATCGTTGTCATCACTGACCCCCTCTCCCAGGTGGAAAGGCCCAGCCAGTGTCCTGCGGAGAGTCGGGATCCCTTCCCCGAGTCTCGTTCCTTAGGTTTGGAGAGTTGGGGATTTCCTCTGCATTTCATGGTTTAGGTCAAATATCTGAGCACATTCCAAGCAAATGAACAGCTTCGCCCACGGTGACATTCCTCGAGGCAACTTGAATTATCAGGCTCTTGAGGACTGTGGCTGTTTCCGTAAATGGCTCGCGGGGGGCCGAAGCAGGTTCTCAAGTTCCTTGGAAAATGTTGGGGTGAAGACAAGAGTGGCAGGCACCCTCCACCCCAAGTAGGCGGGCCAAGTACAAGGGGTGGTGACTTGGGTCCTGGGAGCACACCGCGTGGGCTTTTCCAGAGCTGTCTCTCGCGCTGGGCCGGCATCCCGTTTCCCTGTCAAAGGGCCCTTCTGGCAATCAGCAGCTTGAAAAACCTTCCAGCGGGGCCGACATTCCCAGTGTGTCCCTCACAAAGACAGATCCTGGGTCAGAGTCCAACGCTTGTGCAGTTGTGCATGAGACAGACAGACCCAGGGTAAGTGTGTTAGATGAGCCAAAACAGAGCACGACACGGGGCTCGATCTCATGACCCTGAGACCATAACCTGAGCCCAGATCATGAGTCGGACGCTTCACGGACGGAGCCTCCCAGACGCCCCTAACAGGGACATTCTTACTATCCAAAGAACAGGTGCACAGCATGAGGATCGAGATCTGTGCTGACACAGGCGGGGACAAGTCTGGAACAGGTGACACCCGAGGCCGGGAAGTCTCTGCACGTGCAGAGGAAGAGTGTGGGCAGGCCTGGAGGAAGAGAGCCGCAGAGGGACGGGGGCGGGGGGGCGGGGAGCAAACCATGAAGGCAGACACTAAGCCGCCGGTCCCCACCTCCCGCCATGCTCAGTAGGAGGAAGGAGACCAGTCCGCCCAGCGAGGGCGGGCACAGAAGGGGGCAAGTAAGTCCCAGCGACTTCCCGCGGCGCGGACGACCCCGGACGTCGCCGGTCTTCTTGCCGTTGATGGTGCTTCGGCAACGGTAATGGGCTCATTAGCAATACCTCCCCTGGACTGAGCGTTCCACCGTGAAAGGAAAGAACAAAATTAAGGAATGTGTACAAGAAGCTCGAAATGGCATCAAAGCTGCCTTGAAATTAGAGATGTCGTCACACTTTGTAGCTTTCAGGGTGAAAAACAAGCCCGGAGAACGTGTGATTCGTATGTGGTACGTATGCTACATAAAGTGGGGCTGGGTGATGATGGGTGAGACCCGCTCCCCACCCAGGACTGTTCCAAAGCCCCACAGAAATCACCCTTCGCCCCCACGACCTCCCTGTGATGAAGGTGCTGTTATTATCCCCAGTTCAAAGTGGGGTGTCGGGCGGCTTGCTTAACAAGGTTGTTGCAAACCCTGGTGATGGGCTTCGTGTCTGGGCTCCTACCCGCTCCTGCCGAGGAGAGAAGCGTGGGCTTCTCACTCAGAGCCTGCCGCCAGGGGGGTGCCGGGAACGCTTTTGGCACAGGGACGGGAGAGCCGACGGCGGAGGAGAGGGCGTGGGCATGGGCAAGCCGGCCGTGAGTTAATTAGAAGCAGGACATCCTTTGCGGTTGGTTAGGCAGCATATTTGTGTCTCCCTGGTTGGTCCTGGGTTGAAAGCAAGGGTGAGGTGAGGGAAGCTGGTGGTCAAGGACCACATCCTGGTCATTTGGTCTGGTCGCCGCAAGGGCTGTGTCAGGGTTCTGCTGTCACGGGTGGCCTGGCTGTTGGCCATGTCGTATGCTCTGCCTCTCGTGCTCAGTGGGAAAGCCGGCTCCAGTGAATTCTGTAGTGCCCTGGCGGGCAGCATGCCCAGGGCCTGAGGGTCTGCTGTGCTTCTAGAGAGGGACTCGTGGGCCTGGCTACTGGGCGGCTTTACACCCTGGTGTGGGGCAGAGGGCCATGTCGTGGTCATTTCCCAAGTGGCCACTGATGAAGCCTGTCCAAGTCCTCCCTGGGGAGACCAAGCTACCCCCCCCCCCCACTTCTCTGTCCATTTCACTCAGGGAAGGGTGGGAGCTTGGGGTTGGTGGTTCAGAGGAAGGAAACCTACTTCGTTTGCTTCGTTCTGGCAATCAGTTCTGTCTCCCCTGTGCTGCGCGGCAAGCAGAAGTAAGGAATGCCCCTCTGGGGTGGGCGGCTTGCATGCCCAGTGCTCCCAGTGGATCTCATATGATGGAGAAACCTCCATACCATCCATGACCTAATTTCACAAGTTTACAAGTACGTCCAAGTGTCCTGTGGTAGGCGATCTTATGCGTCTGCTTGACTGGGCGAAGGGATGCCCAGGCAGCTGGGAAGCTATTTCTAGGCTGGACTGCGAGGGTGTTTCCTAAAGAGATTAGGATTTGAATCCAGGAATGCAGATCTCCGAGCCACCACCAGCTGGTGGGCAGCAGCCCATCCATTGAGGGCCTGCAGAGAACAAAATGGCGGAGGGAAGGCTAAATCTCTCTTTCTGCTTGAGCGGGGACCACTGTCTTCTGCTGCTCATAGGCACGGGCGCTCCTGGTTCTCAGGTCTTTGGTTTGGACCAAACCCCATCCCCAGCTGTCCTGCGTGTGCAGCTGGCAGAGGGCAGGCCACGGGGCTCCTCAGCCTCTGTCACTGTGGGAGCCAGCCCCTCGTTCCACGTCTCTCTGGAGATCTCTATGCATATCCCATCGGTTCTGTTTCTCTGGACGAATGCACATTCCCCAATTCCTGTCCTAAACCTATTCCTGACGTTATTGAAATGCTTCGTGGACCCTATTTTCAGCCAGCTGAAACTCCTTTTGGAGTTAATAGGTCCCTTTACGTCTACGGTCTGCCTGAACCCTGGGTTCAGGGAGGTGCGGGATTTTCTTTTCTTCTCTGTCTCCCAGGTTCTCTTCCCCACAAGGGCGGGACGCGGGTGGGGCCGGCGGAGGGCTCTGCTTGCGTGCGAAATGTGGGGTTGGGGCAAGGTCTGTATTTGGATTCTTCCTTTTGGCCCTGGTTCCACAGGACTTGGCATGGCACTCTTACTAATCCTGTCTTCACTTAAAGATTGTCATCGATTGTTCATAACCCAGTTGCATTTTCTGAAAAAATTGCATTAAAATGATGTTTATCTTGATTACTGAGTTTGGGGGCCTTCCTTAAATTTTGCACCCGAGGTGCGTGCCTTCCCTCCCTGCGTTCCAGCCTGGAGCTCCAGGCTTCCTGGGAAAGCCCGACGCGCTTGAATAGACCTTTATGTTGCCATCATGGCTTCTCTTCTCTTTTTGACAATTCATCATTCATTCGTTTCCCAAGTGTTTCTTGTGTCAACTCTGATCCAAGGTTGTGCCAGGTGCTGGGAATTCGAGAGCAAGCAGAACACACGTGGGCTCCGTCCTCGTGAGCTCACAGTGCTCGTGGCAGAACCCGTTTCTTTGCCAGGCCCCCTCCATCTGCATCCCAGGCTGGCTCACTTTCCTCTGTCCGGGTGGAGGGGTGGAGGAGAAGGGCTCTGGAAGAGGGTCCCTGGGCAGGAGTTGCACACGGGTCATGGGGAGCGAGCCGAGCTGAGACCTGGGACAGGTGTAGGCTTGGCCAGGGTGGGGCCGGGTCCTCCATCCAGGGGCGTCTCCGTCACGGAAGCCCTGGAAGCCACGGAAGCAGCCTGCAGGGGGGCGGACACAAACAGGAGCAGGCATGGTCTCGCTCTTCTGTGAATACACGAGCAGGGGAGACACGTGCCAACAGCCCCCAGCATGGGACCTCACAAGAGGGGGGCCGCCGCCGCGTGTTAGCCAGACAGCCACGAAGGGGCGCAGCGATGATAACCCCGTCCTCTGAACCCCACAGGGCTGTCTGCTTTGCAGGGGCGGAGGCAAAACCCACCTTCGCTTCACTCTGCTCCTTACTGGGAATAATTCCCATCTGCCTTGGAGGGAGACCACCAGGGCGCGGGCCTGAGCCCCCAGACGCTCGTTCTTTCCCTCCTGGGGAATCAGAAACGGGGAGGGGGGTGTCTTTCCGCACCAGCTCCTAATGGGGTCGAAATCCCCGCCTGAGCCGCACCCCGTGCCTTCTCCACGAGGCCGACCGCGGAGGTGCCAGGGCTGTGCGGGCTCCGTTTCAGGGTTAGAAGTGCCTCATTTGAGGGGATTAAAAGGCCCAAAGGTCTAAACTATAACTTCGATTTCCCTCCCACTGAAACCCTCCCCAGCCCATCCCCCCCACACCCGTCTCTCTGCACCCCTGCTCTCAGCCCTGGCACGGTCCCCGCCACCACTAGATTCAGACCTGCTGGCTCGCTGTCCCTTTTCCCCATGTCCCGTCTTTCCCCTCTTCCCCTCGCCCCCTCGTCCCTTTGCCTGCTTGCTTGGGAGTAAGTACCTCTTACGACCCTTTTATCTCCAGGACTGTGTCACGGCAGCCCATAGCCCCACGGTGGTGGCCGTGCTTGGAGGTGGGCCTGGGGGCGGCAGGCAGGGGTAGAGCTGGTCAGCGGGGTGGGGTCTGCGTCCCTGAAAGAGGAGGCCCCAAGCTTTCCCTCTCGGTCTCCCTGTCTCTGCCGTGCGAGCGAGCACGGAGTGAGAAGGCTCCGCTGTGGGCGTCCGGCCTCTGCAACCACGAGGCATAACTGAGTGTCGGGCCTGTTGTCTAAGCGACCCTCAAGGGGTTCACAGCCACACCCGTGCCCACGGGGTCTGCGGCTGCTTCGGAACTCGGCGTGGGCGGGGGCGAGCAGTCACCGGTCCCGCCCGGCCCTCAGACTGAGGACAGTCTGGTCCTGCAGACAAGGCTGCCGACCCCGAAGCCCCCTGAAGCCCTGATGAGAGGGGAGAGGCCAGTGCTCAAGGGGTCGTGGCTCGGGGAACGCAGTCTTCCTGGACTCCCGACCGGACCGTGGGGAGCCCCTGGCACCGCGCAGTGATCGTGTTTTCCCTCTTAGGAAACCATTTCACCAGGAGGCCCATGAGTCACAGGCCGCACCCTTGAAACGGGGAAAGTCATCCCCTTCGGAAAGACAGGGACGGAGACCCGTGGAGGGACTGGCCCCGGGCAGAGGCTGGTGGGGCCGCAGGAGGGCGGCGGGGCCGTGTGCTCCTGCTAAGGGGGTGGAGAGGGAAGCTTCGTGGGCACTCAGCGGCTCAGGGAGCTGGACTAAGCCCAGAATCCCAGATTCATCACCCCAGGACCCCAACCTCAGCACAGAGCAGGGAGGTACCGAGGCCTCCTCTGCCCAGGGGTGACAAGGGGCCAC
Organism: Mellivora capensis; assembly: GCA_004024625.1. Classification (NCBI taxonomy): domain Eukaryota; kingdom Metazoa; phylum Chordata; class Mammalia; order Carnivora; family Mustelidae; genus Mellivora; species Mellivora capensis. Next base: position 55,526 of record PISX010005814.1, on the reverse strand, counting down.
GCCTGCCAGTGGCCGTCTGTACCCAGGCCCGCAGGCACCTGCTTCACAGGGTGGTGGGAGGCAGTGGAGCCCAGCAGAGCGTCTCCAGGCAGCCCGCCCCGCGGTGGGGTCCTGGCCATTCCCCTGCAGGTGCCCTCTCCCAGAGAAGCCGGAGCTGACCGTGCGGGAGGGAGCTGTGTCCTGTCCTCCGAGCCCTGGCCTTCCCTCAGTGAGCGGGACTGTCCCCTCAGGGAGGAGACAGGGAACCCGCACACTCCCAGAGGCTCCGAGCCCCCAGGAGCCACCGCGGACCCAGCCCGGGAAGCCGCGCTGTGATGACTGGCGTGCGGGCTTGTGGCTCGAGCTTGGCTGGATGGGGCTGCCCTGGCCAAGGCCGACTTCAGTTTGACAGCGAGCTCTCTGAGCGGAGTTGTGATCACAGCCCAGGATAAGCGGGGCTGTAACTCCCTTTTTCATCCCCAAGTGACTAAGGACCCTGAATGGAGACGAGCGGGGGCTGGGAGGGGGCTGGCCTTCAGCACCCCGAAGTGAGGAGTCCTCTAGGGCCTGGGGCGGGTGGTGGCTCAATAGGGATTAAGGGAGCGGGGAAGCCGATGAGCAGGGGAGAGCAGGGAGCGTGGCTGTGCTGGGGGGAGGCCGGGATTAGGGAGGAGTAACGGCTTTGCCCCAGTGAGGACAGGGCGCTTCATTGGCCAGTGGCCGGGGCCTTGTTGGTGACTTCGTGGGGTCAGAATCACAGCTGTACAGACTGGAACAGAGGGACTGATCTAACCCAGCGATTGTCCCCTGAGTGGGGCAGGGGCCGGCCTGCGACCTTCCAGAGGGAGCAGGGGCAGGTGGCGGGAAATCTCCGTGCTCTATGCCGAGAGTGGGGGTCCACAGGGGAGACGCCTTGTCTGGGTCACCGTTGACCCCGCTGTGGGCAGGTCCCTGTTCCGTGCCGTGTTCTTCACCCCTCACCACAGAGCTGGCATTTTTTCTCTTCTTTTTTTAAATTGTGATATACATGGAACAAAATTTACCCTCTTAGACGTTGTAGAGTGAACCATTCGGAAGCATTTAGGGCACTCACAGTACTAAGCAACCACCACCCCATCGAGCTCCAGAACTTGTCGCCGGCCCACCAGGACCCCCTGTTAGTGGTCCCCTCCCCTCCCTCCTGCTCCTGCCCCCGCCCCTGGCAACCGCCCGTCAGCCCTCCGTCTCCATGGTTTTACCCATTCTGGATGTTTCATATAAGTGGATTCCACAAAATGTGGCTGTGGCTTTTTAAAAAATATCTCATTTAAAAAGATTTCTCTTCCCAGTTAAACACTGGGCAAAGGACCGAAACAGACACCTCGTCCGAGGAGAAACACAGATGCTGAGTAAGCCCGTGGCAAGGGGCTCCGGGTCCCTTCAGTCCCTAGGGAGAGAACTGCACATTCCGGCAGCAAGGACAGACACGCCGCGGCCGTCAGAGGAGCTCGAGCTCCCGACACGGGCCACACCCAGGGCTGGCGGGGACCTGGAGACACTCACTCTCCGCCGGGGGGGACGCAGACTGGCCCGGCCACCTTGGAAGACAGCGCGCTCCCCCACCGTCTGATCCATCAGCCCCACCCCCCGGCGTGTGGGCTCCTGCCACGCAGCTCCCACCCAAAGGAGCTGAAGGGCGACTTCCACACAGACATCCGCACGTGGGTGTTCATAGTGGCTTTGGTCATGAGCACGAGAACCTGGACACAGCCAGGATGCCCTTCAGTGGGTGACGGGTGAGGGAGCGGGTCCGTCCAGACAGTGGAATACTGTCCAGTGGTTCAGAGAAGAGCGCTGGCGCGTCACCAAGAGACACAGAGGAGTCCGAAATGTATGTCACTGGGCCCATCCGAAAAGGCTACTGTGGGGCTGTACGGCATTCGCTGGGAGACAGCGCTGCGGGGACAGCTGGGGTCGGGGAGGAGAGGCGACGGGCGGGAGCACAGAGGATGTCAGGGCCGGGAAACCCTCGGCGGGGGCTCACGGCATCGGCACACACTCTCCAAACCCACGGAGTGCACAGCACCAAGAGGTAACACGGCCTTCAGCTGTCAGATCAACAATGTGTCAACACCCACGCCCCAGGAATGCAGGGCGTCACCACTAGGGTGCTGGGGGGGTGCAGAGGAGTGGGGAGGGAGGGGGGAGAGGCATGCGGTGACTTGAGACTTCATACTCAGTTTTTCTGTAAACCTAAAACTGCTTTAAAAGAACAGTCTGTTTAGGGGCACCTGGGTGACCCAGTTGGTTAAGCGTCCCACTCTTTTTTTTTTTTCTTTTGTCAGAGAGAGAGAGAGCGAGAGAGCAAGAGAGCGAGCACAGGCAGACAGAGTGGCAGGCAGAGGCAGAGGGAGAAGCAGGCTCCCTGCCCAGCAAGGAGCCCGATGCGGGACTCCATCCCAGGACGCTGGGATCATGACCTGAGCCGAAGGCAGAGGCTTAACCCACTGAGCCACCCAGGCGTCCCAAGCGTCCCACTCTTGATTTCAGCTGAGGTCCTGACGGCGGGGTCCTGGGATGGAGGCCGGCGTCGGGGTCCACGCTCTGTGGGGAGTCTGCTTTTCCCTCCCCTTCTGCCTCTCCCCTGCTGGTGCCCTGTCTCTCTCTCAAATAGATAAATACAATCTTTAAAAAAATAATTTAAAAAGACTCTTTAGGGGCCCCTGGGTGGCTCAGTCAGTTAATTATCCAACCCTTGGTGTCAATTCAGGTCATGATCTCAGGGTCCTGAGATCGAGCCCCGCATCAGGCTCTCTGGCTCCTCACAGTCTTAGGGTTTCTCTCTCCCTCTGCCCCTGCCCACCGCATTTGATGTTGTCTCTCTCAAATAAATAAATAAATCTTTTAAAATGTAGTCTATTTAAGAAACAAAAGGGTCTCTTTCTGCCATATATCAGAAATTGATTTGTTTGCCCAGTGTTGTTCAAAGACACATGTAACTGCCCTTCGAACTTGATCAAGCCCTATCCGGAGTGTAAGAGCTTGCTAAAAATCCCGCCTCGCCGGGCGGGCTGCTCCCAATCAATGTGCTGTTTTTCTGTGGCTTTGAGTAAGAACAGTGAACACTCCAGCTCCTGTTTCTGCCTCCAGATCTGCCTCTGGAGCAGGGCTGCCCCCAGTCTGACCATGCAAGCGGGTTACCTGGGGATAAAACGGCAGGTTCTGGCCAAGCCCCGCGGGGCTGGAGAGGCTCCCTTTCCACAGGAGCCCCAGGTGGCCTGGGACCACCCAAGACTATAAAATAAAGCTTTGCAACTAAAAATGGTCCCTTGAGGGCTAAACAGCAGCATTTGGCAAATTAGAAAATCAGATTCTAAACCTGGCTCCACTCCAGTGGGTGGTCCTGAGAAAGTCCCAGACCTCTCTGAGAACCACAGTGAATTCTTCTGGGTTCCTGGAAGGTTCCCGAGAGATGTCCAGCCCCGTCTCTTCTGCAGTCGGCGGGGCACTGGCAACAGTGTGAGGGTCACTTACTAGCCTCAGTGTCCCTGACTCTCCTAGGTCTAGTTCCAGAAGTCCCAGGTCCTGGGAGACCCCCGGCCCCAGCGACCAGAATGATTAGGCTTATGTGCTAGTGATGTAGGAAAGACATGAGGGTTTGAAGCCAATGGCCAAGGAAGAATTTGTCTTCAGGATAAAAGGTGTTTTGTCTTTTTTAAAGATTTTATTTATTTATTTGACAGACAGAGTTCACAAGTAGGCAGAGAGACAAGCAGAGAGAGGAGGAAGCAGGTTCCCCGCTGAGCAGAGAGCCCGATGCGGGGCTCGATCCCAGGATCATGACCTGAGCCGAAGGCAGAGGCTTTAACCCACTGAGCCACCCAGGCGCCCCAAAAGGTGGTTTTATTAAAGCACGGGGACAGGACCCGTGGGCAGAAAGAGCTTTGCTGGGGTCATGAGGAGTGACCCACGATGTGCTCTCAAGTTGGGGGTGGTGAGGGAGAGCGTGAGTCTCTGAGGAATTTTGGAAGCAAGGTTTGCAGGACCTTGAGGGGTTAGCTGGTGTTGGGAAAAGGTCATTTACTACTGTCTAGCAAAACCTGAGTCATGTGACCCTTCAGTTGTATATCAGTGGGTCATATGCCTGGGGGTGATTGCCATTGTGTATCTGGGGGGCGGGGAGGGTTGGGATAAAGGGAGTTTCCAAAGGAATTTTTTATATTAAAGTAGACTTACAGGATCCTGGGGGTCGAGCTAGGACTGCCTTGGGCCCTTAGCAAAGTACCAACATCCAGGCAGCTGCGTCCCTAGAGGAAGGTCACTCTGCCTGTTTCAAGGACTTGTCAGTGGGCTGTAGGTAGTAAGGACATGTAATAACTTTTCTTCTGCCTTTGTTCCTCACCTCACTAGTGATGTCGTTTTTTGGGAATAGCGATGTTGGGGACTGGAGCCCACGAAGGAATTTTTGAGACATCTTCGGTGCAAAAAGCTGGTTTTATTAAAGCAGGGGAACAGGACCCGTGGGCAGAGAGAGCTGCCATCTGGACCGTGAGGACCGAGGATTACATACCTCGGGGTTGGAAGAAGTAAAGGTAAGGGGAGTCCCGAAAGGACTTTGATCTGCTAAAGACGACTCCCAGGGTCCTGGAGGCCTGTCTACCGCCCAGCTAAGGTGGTTTTTCTCTCTAGTGAAAGACAGTTAAGGCATGAAGACATCTGGGAGCTTCCCGGAGGGACATCATACCCTGCCTGGCGCAAGGGTTTGTCGACGGGCCGCAGGTTATAAGGTTTAATTTTATCTGCATTTCCAGGGCGCCTGGGTGGCTCAGTGGGTTAAAGCTTCTGCCTTCGGCTCAGGTCATGATCCCAGGGTCCTGGGATCGAGCCCCACATCGGGCTCTCTGCTTGGCAGGAAGCTTGCCTCCCCCGCCCCCCTTCCCTGCCTCTCTGCCTGCTTGTGATCTCTGTCAAATAAATAAATAAAATCTTTAAAAAAAAATTTTATCTGCATTTCCCTCTGCCTTTGTTTCCCATGACACTAGCAAAGAGGACAGAAAAGCCAAGGGAGAACTGAGATTTGCATGTCCCCATTTCTTCAGGGATGGAGGCCAGGCTGAGGGAACTGGCCTTGGGGTTGGAAGGCAGCTATGCTCACCACTATACAACCAACGCTGGCCTTGGGGTTGACCAGCAGAGTCTGGAAAGGCGTCCTTGGGGAACGCAGGCTCCTCCCCCTGAGCCGGGCCATCTTCCCTCTCCCTGCAGGAGTCTAGGGCAGGCCCAGACCAGCCCTGTCACCCTGGAACAGATGTCCTTGGGGTGGATTTTGAGACAGACAGGCGTGAGTCCAACCACAGGCAGGAAATTTCATTTCCAGACTTTTCCTGACTCATCACATTCAAAGCACATTTGATTTTGCAAACAAAGCCAAGAAGCCCTTCCAGCAGGGGCCCAGCTCCCAGGGCTGCGTGTGTCTCGCTCCCCTGAAATTCAGAGTTGAACTTGAACTCTCCCGTAAGCAAAACAGGTGATTTTCAGGGGAAAAGCCCAGAGCCTTACGGCCTCTGCCGCTCTGGCCCTCAGGGGCGACTCCCAGCACTTGATCTGCACCTTGGAGAACTCCATTTTCCAGTTGAGATACCATAAACCAAGTCATCGAAGAGGAGTTCAACGTTTAAAAAAAAAAAAAACAAACGTCCAGGGAAAAGGGGTCTTTGTCCTCTTAAGAGAGCAGTCTTTGATATTTCCCAGGCTCTGGGGGATGCCGAGCTGGAGTGACAAGGGGTCTCCAGAAGCCCAGCCTGTCCTTGAGTTTGTCCACCTCCCGAGCCCAGGGCGGGCCGACGGGACCGGACGGAGGAGCCTCCAGCATGGAAGGAACGGTCAGACGCTGGGCAGAGGCCTTGAGCCTGGCACCCGCCCCTCCTGGAAGAAGCGCCGGGGACCTCCGAGGTCTGTCCCGTTAGGGAGACAGACGGTCAGCCATGAGCCAGCTGCGAGGGCTCTGGGATGAATGTGACTGGAGACGGGGTAGGGGCAGCGAGACTCACCTCCCAGGGGCACTGAGACCCCCTGGGGTGGGGACTCTCCACTCAGACCCACACGGCAGCTCTTAAGACCTGGACATTTGGCCTTGACCCTGGGGTGGCGGGGCCAGGTGCCGTTAGTTCCGGAAGCTTCCCAGGTGATTCCACGGTGTGGTCACTAGAGAACCACGACATGAGGTGACCGCTGCTCCTCAAGCCGCCCACCAGTGGGGCTCGTGGAAGGGAAGGAGGGCTCTGCGGGGGGCGGGGGTCCTCCTCAGGCGCGTGTGACCAGAAAGGACGCACAGGAGGGCTCCTTCGAATGACGTGACTCTAAGCAGACGCCAAAATTGTCCTCTAAATCAGGGGCTCGCACGCTCTGCTGTGCGGGAGCGTCTCCTGGGGGCTCGCTGCGGCAAGGACTGCTGGGTCCAGCCCCAGATTCCAGGCGCCCACCACCGGGGGGGCGGGGCTGAGAGCCTGCTTCCCTCACTCACTCCCAGGTGCTGCGGCCGCCCCAGGGACCAGACTCCGAGAACCTCTGCTCCAAACCAAGATGAAGCTCGTGGGCGCTCAGCGGGGCTGAGCCCAGGGCCGGCACCTGAAAGGGCTGGACGGCATTGTCCCCGGCCAGCCCCGATGAACACAGAGATGCTGGCGGGAGGACAGCGCAGGGGTCCCCGGGAGGACTCAGAGGTGTGAGGGACACCGGGACGTGATGCGGAGACTCCAGGTGCACGACTTCCGTCTTGAATAAGCCCCTTGCTGTGCGTGTGACACAGCCGCCAGCAAAACCGCCCGATGGGGAACCTGGCCCCCGCCCGTGGAGGTCCCCTTTCAGACGACCTGGGCGACCTCACCAATGGGGTGCTTGAGGGACCCGCCTCCGCTCTCCTGAACCCTAACTCCACTCATATGCGTCAAGTCAGCCAGCAGAGAACAACCCCACAGCCCCAGACACCCCACCTTTGGGCCCTACTAAAGGGAGAGCCCAGGTTCACGCGCCCCTCCATCCCCTGTGACCCTGCTGCGTGGCCCTGGGCATTCCAGGTTCCCTCCAGGACTAGCAAGTGATGAACCTTGTCCCTCAAAGTGCCCTGATGGGGTCCAGCCAGAGCCACAGGGTTTGGGGGGCGCGCGCAGTACCTTCTATCTGCAGCCCTGCGGATCGACTCTTCTGTTCCCCCAAGCTCAGAGCCCCTCACGGGCTGTGACTCTCTTCTTGACCAAACTGAGGCCAGGTCCCACTGAGCCTTCCCCTGGACAGGCTGTGTTCGGTCAGGTTCTAAGTCTGCCCAAGCCCGTCCGAGCAAACCATCCTGCTCAGTCACCCCCTGACCCCCCTCGGCATCTGAGGACGGTCCTCGTCCCCCACCTGTGCTGTCCCAGTCCTTGGCTGCGGCCAGCTAGAACCCCCGTCCCCTGGCGCCGCCTGTGGCTGCTCGGGGCTCTAAGCGTGGCTGGCGTGCCCGTGCTCGGGGCTGCTCTGGGCTCCTCGCATCATAACAGCATCGGCGAGTCGCTCTCTCTGCTCTTGGACTGGAGTCAGCTCTGTTTCTCTGGGGCCCACCCCGTGAGGCATGTCTGCTATCCGCCGGCTTCCTCGGGGAGCGCCCCACACCTCCCACGTCCCCCTGGGTGGGGAGAGGGAGACGAGGCTGTGCAGCGCTCACACCGACCCGCTCTGCTCCCAGCCAGGACAGCTTGCAGCCCACACACTTCCCTGCTCTGTTGGGGCCTCAGCCCCAGGGCTTGCTAGGCAGAGAGCGCAAAAGCTGGAGAAGGCCCACAGGCCTCCAGTGCCAAGCTTGCTGCGACATTTGGAAACCTTGCAGGCCCGAGACATCCCTTTGGCCACACTGTCCTCCCCAGGAAGGAAGCAGAGTACCCTGATGGGCCAGCCCGGGCAAACAGGGCTCTGCCCTCCCTTTCCGCCCAGCCCCGGGGCAAGGTCGTGTCTGGGCAGCAGGACAAAGGCTGACTGTCCTCCCCGTCCCCTCTGCTGGGAACTGGTCATGAGGACGTGTCAGGACCAGAGCAGAGGGAGGATGTGGGGCGGGGAGGGCTGGCCCAGGGCCTCCTGCTGTTGGCAAGTGTCCCCAGCAGGGGGAGATGGTCCTGCAATTGTGCATAGTGATGGGCGATCGGCCGTGTCTGGTGCATAGGTCTTCCGAGTCAGCGGGGCAGGGCGGACGTGCTCCCAGGGGCCCGTAAGTAGAGGCTGGGCTTTACACAGCACGGCCTGACTGTCAGGGTGAAGAAAGTGAAGGAATGGCATGCCTCCCCGGTGGCTCTGGGGGAGGGGAGAGGATTGCCGTTGGCCCCCCATTGCTCTGCTCCAAGAGCACTTGCCAGCCCTGGAGCTTCACACAGTGCCCTGGCCATTCCCAAAGGGCTCTCTGTTCCCGCTGCAACGTGGACAGCGTGTCCATATCGAGAGCTGGTTGAGCCTCCTAGATGGGTCCTCCTGTGTCTTCTCTGCGCAGGCAGGACCTCAGGCATGACCCGCCAGGAAGCTCCAGGTCACCCATGCGTCCCTCCTCCACAGCAGGCACAGCATCCACCCTGCAGCCCGAGGGCGGTGGTTCGAGGGCGAGGGGACAGCTCCCTGAACCCCCTGCATAGCCACGATTTCAGCAGGAGACATTCAGTCTTCGTGTCTGGGGGACACAGACCCCAGGGAAGCACAACCGTATGGAAGCTGGACCGCCTAGACCTGGATCTAGTGCTTCACACAAGCGATGGGTCCCCAAGGGAAGAAAGGCACCACGAATATTGGGTTGGATGAGGTTCAACAGACCTCCTTGCAGCGGGGCTTCTCAGAGCCTTTGTTCCCAGAAGACCTGCCGGGGCCCAGGCACAGTGCCACGTGCTGCAAAGGCAGGGCTCATCCAGAGGGCTGGGTGGTGGGAACTCCTGTCTCGACAGCTGCGGTGGCTCCGGGCACCGTACACGAGTTCCTTCCCTGACACCTAATGATGTGAACACCTGTTCATGTGCTTATTGGCCATTTGTGTGTCTTGGAGAAAAGTTGATCCATGCCCTTTGCCCATTTCGCATTATATTGTTTGTATTTTTATTATTATTATTACTTTTAAAGATTTTATTCATTCAGAGAGAGAGCATGAGCGGGGGTGGGGGAAGGGCAGAGGCAGAGGGAGAAGCAGATTCTCTGCTGAGCAGGGAGCCCGATGTGGGCTCAATCCCAGGACCCTGAGACCATGAGTCCTGACCTGAGCCAAAGGCAGATGCTTAACCCACTGAGCAACACGGGTGCCCCAGTGTTTCTATATTGTGTTACGAGTTACATATGTATACTGAGAACCAGTCCCTTATCAGATAGAAGACGTGAAAATACTTGCCCCACTCTGCGGGTGGTCTTCTCACTTTCTTTATAGTGCCTTTTGAAGCCCCCAATTTTTAATTTCCATGATGCCCCACTTATGCATGATTTTCTTTGATCTCGTGCTTTCGGTGTCCTCTCTCAAGAAACCACTGCTTCGGGGTGCCTGGGGGGCTCAATCACTACGTATCTGCCTTCGGCTCGGGTCATGATCCCAGGGTCCTTGGCAGGGAGCCTGCTTCTCTCTCTCCGACTCCCCCTGCTTGTGTTCCCTCTCTCGCTGTGTCTCTCTCTGTCAAATAAATAAATAAAATCTTTAAAAAAAAAAAAAGGAAAGGAAGAAACCGCTGCTTCCTCCAAGGTTGTGGAAATCTACTCATAGGTCTTACTCAAAGGGTTTTCTGGTTGTGGCTCTCACTCGTCTTTGGTCCAGTTTTAGTTAATTTTTGTACGTGGTGTGAGGTAGGGGTGTATGTGGGCATTCGCGTGTCCCAGCGCCATCTCTTGGAAAGCCTGCTCCGCCCCCGCTGGACTGTCTTGGGACCCCCGTCTCACACCAGCTGCCCATAACTGTGGCGACTCCTGGGCCCTCCGTTCCAGTCCAGGGATCTGGATGTCCAGCCCCACGCCAGGAGCTCTCCGTCCGGACTACTGTGCTTTTATAGGAGGTGCTGAGCTTGGGAAGCGTGAGCCCTCCGACCTCGTTCTTCTTCAAGATCGTTTTGGCTCTCCTGGGTCCCTCACGTTTCCTTGTGATAGGGAGGACCGGCATTCCCACATCTGCAAGAAAGGTGGCCGGGATTTTGGCTGGGACTGCGCTGAATCTGGATCCGTCACAGATAAGTCTCAGGAGCGTCATCTTAACCGGGTGAAGTCGTCGGAGCTGTGAACGTGGGGTGGCCTTTCATGCTCCCATGTATTTAATTTCTTTCAGCGAAGTTTTGTGGTCTTCAGCTTGTAAGTCTTCCTTTTAAAATTTAATCCTAAGTAGGGCACCTGGGTGGCTCAGTTGGTTAAGCGACTGCCTTCGGCTCAGGTCATGATCCCGGAGTCCCAGGACCGAGTCCCGCATCAGGCTCCCTGCTGGGCGAGGGGTCTGTTTCTCCCACTGACCTCTCTCCTCTCGTGTTCTCTCTCTCTCTCAACTAAATAAATAAAATCTTAAAAATAAAATAAAAAGTAAAAACAAAACAATAAACTTTTAAAATTTAATCCTAAGTATTTTATTCTTTCTGATGCTTGTATAAATGAAATTGTAAGCAGAATTGTTCTGATGTTATTTTTAAAAAATTTTTTTAAATTTATTTATTTGTCAGAGAGAGTGAGCACAGGCAGACAGAGTGGCAGGCAGAGGCAGAGGGAGAAGCAGGTTCCCTGCCGAGCACGGAGCCCGATGTGGGACTCGATCCCAGGACGCTGGGATCATGACCTGAGCCGAAGGCAGCTGCTTAACCAACTGAGCCACCCAGGCGTCCCGTTCTGATGTTATTGTAAGTGGAAATTGTTTTCTGAGTTTCATTACCGGGTTGCAGTGAGTATTAGTGTGGGGTAAGTCAGGATGCATGTTACAACGTCTCCGTGCCTGTAAAGGGAAACATAAAAGATGTATGATAACCAAGGTAATGAGAGGGGACGAAATAATAAAAATTGTATAATCCAGAAGAAGGCGAGAAAGGAGAACTTGGTAAGACAATAGACGTAAATCCCAGCGTGTGTGGGCCACTGGAATTGGAAGTGGACTGAACGCTCCAGTTCAAAGGCAAAAAGATGGCTCAACTGATTTAAAAAATATTACAGTCGGGGGTGCCTGGGTGGCTCCGTCGGTAAAGAGTCTGCCTTCAGCTCAGGTCGTGGTCCCAGGGTCCTGGAATCGAGCCCTGCATCGGGCTCCCTGCTCAGCAAAGAATCTGCTTCTCCCTCTGCCTCTGCCTGTCCCCCTGTTCATGCTCACGGGCTCTGGCTCTCTCTCAAAGAAATCTTTAAAAATAATAAAATAAAATAAAATAAAATAAAATAAAATAAAATAAAATAAAATATTACAGTCCAAGAACCTCCCCACTGCGGCGGGCCGTAGAGCCTTGCTTGTTTGCCACACCCCCACGGGTCCCTCAGGTCCTGAGGAGAAGGTTCTAGAAGTCCCAGGTGCTGAGAGGACCCGCGGAAGTTCCACGACAGTTGGAGCCCCTCCAGGAAAGGGAGCCATTTTCCTTCCTGGTCTGGGAAGGAGCTGCCTGTCCGTTGGCCCTGCCGACGACTGGAACACGTCTACCAGCCGGTGAGCCTTTCCCTGTGGGCAGGGAGCTCCTTCTGGGCTCTGCCCATACGCTGGGGGTGTGCGCCACCTTCCCCGGGACCCTTCAACCTGACGCTGCTCTTGTCTGGCCTCCCCCACACACCCGCCCCCGCGGACCCTCCTGGCCTCCCTTCTCCCCAGCGCTCTCTCTGCCTTTCCCTGCTCTTAACTTCCCGGTCACCTCTCACGCGAGCACACGCCACCGCTGTGCGGCCCTTGCCCCAGGGCGACGACGGTCCAGCCAGGGCAGACAGCCAGGACCCCCATGTCCCTCCCTGCCCCCAGCCCACACCCAGAGGAAGAGCAGCCGTTCGTGGGGGACCCCGTCGCCTGGCTTGGTCGGGTCAGAGGCTTCGAGCGGCTCCGGAGACGGGCGGGGAGTGAGCCCCCCGTGTGCGGAGCTGTGTCAGCGTCTCTGGCCGCCGGGCAGATGACCGCGCTGTAAGACACGATGACCATCACGCCAGATGTCAGGCTGGAGTACTTAGAGGGCATCGCGTCCCTCATTCTGAAGTTCAAGCCAGACAAGTGGAGCAAGCTGATCGGGGCCGAGGAGAACATGGCCTTATTCACCGAGTTCTTCGAGAAGCCGGACGTCCTGGTTCTGGTGCTGACGCTCAATCCTGCCGGCATGATCGTCCCCTGCCTGGGCTTCCCCGCCTCCCTCAAGTCCAAGGGGGTCTACTTCATCAAGAAGGGACAGGAGAACATCAGCAAGAACACCTACAAGGACCAGCTCATCTACGGGGACATAAGCCCCGCGCCCGTGGAGCAGCTGATCGCTGTCGTGGAGGAGGTGGGTGCCCAGGGGGAGGCCGTGCTGGGGAACCATCTCTGTTCCTCACCCTGTCGGTGAGTGGCCTAGAGCCCCGCAGCTCAGAGCCCTGCAGCCCATGGGCCAGCAGCGTTGGGCTCCCTGCGAGCGGGTCAGAGGCCCTGGTGTGCAGAGGCCCTGGTGTGCGGACACACCCGCATTCGACCGGACCTGCAGGTGGTGCTGGGTCCCCGAGGGCTGAGAGGCCCCAGCCAGTGCCTCGTCCTCACTAGGTCTCCTTAGGAGCTCAGGGTGCCCCGGGCACGTCCCCTGCCCACAGCATCAGAGGGTGGGAGTCACTTGGTCCCGGTAGATGGGTTCCCCAGCTCTGGGACTTCGAGTGAGGACTCAGGCCAGCCTGCCCTCGCATTGGGAAGAGGAGCATGGCCGGCCTGGAGCGGGAGTGCTCGGGCATTGGTGTGAATCTGCTGGGGCTGCTGTGACAAGGGACCACAGTCCTGGGGGTGGAGGTCCCAGACCCAGGCGAGGCAGGGCCCGTTTCTTCTGCAGCCTTTCTCCTGGACTTGTAGACGCTGTCTCCTCCCGACGTCCTCACCTCGTTGTCCCTCTGTCTGTCTGTACCCACACCTCTCCTTATAAGGACACCGGTCACATGGGGTTTGGGCCCACCCATGGGACTTCATTTTAACTTGGTCCCCTCTTGAAAGGCTTATCTCCAAAGACAGCCACAGCCAGAGGGGCTGGGGTTGGGGCTTCAATGTGCAAACCTGGGGGCCTGGCTTGGCCCCTATCAGCCCTCCAAGGCAGCATGGGCCATCTGCTTTCAGCAAGCCCTGTGAGCCACTGCTCGGAGACCTGGGGCTCCCTTCTCAGAGGTGGCTTTGCTGCTGGGCCATCACCCTGCGTCTGCACGCCCCTCCTGGCCATGCCTCCTCCTGGCGTGGACTCAGTTTCTCCGGGAGGGCTCCAGGCACCGGGGGCTCAGTGTTTCTCCTGGGAGCCACCGGGTCGGAGGAGGCCTAGGCGTGCGTAAGGAGCCTTTCCCTTCCAGGTGCTCTATTCTCTGTTAAACCAAAGCGAAAACTTGAGTGGTTGGCCCCGGGTGGTCTCGGAAGACATCATGAAGCAAGTCCACAAGCTGAAGAACGAGATGTTTGTGATGGGGGGCAAGATCAAAGGGAAGACCCTGCTGCCCATCCCGGAGCACCTGGGGAGTCTGGACGGCACGTTGGAGTCCATGGAGAGGTAGGCGGCCCAGCCCAGGCTCCTGGCCAGCCGGAAGAGTCGCTGACCCGCGGCCCCCAGGGAGGAAACACGAGAGGGCAAACGGTACCATGAGGTGGTGCTGAGTCTGAGGTCAAAGGCACTTGGGCGGGACAGGAGGGGCTACTGGAGCCCCTCCCCCATTGTGTGTGGTGGTTACCAGTCCGGGCGTCACCCGCCCTGTAGAGGGTGTCACACAGCCAGGAAAGGGGGTATCCAGATTTAGGATGTGGGTACTGAGGGGCACTGAGGGGTGCAGAAGGGGTTTTCAGCAGGTAGAGACCGTGACTCTAAGTAGTGGTGGTGGCGTCCCGGAGGCCCCGGGACGCACAAGGACTCCACAACCCCTCGCACCTGCCCAACCTCCGTTGGCAGCTGGCTGGATTGTGGGGCTCTCGGGGCGGCTGCCCGGTGGCAATGTGTTCCGTGTACACACATCAGGGGGAGGCGGCCCCTGGGGCTCCCTATGCAGGCAGGTCCTCCACTGGGAGTGGTCTGCAGACCCCCCCCCACCGCGTGTGCCTGTGTGACCCCAGTAAAGACGGCCGGGAGAGCCACCGTGGACGTGGGCTTCATGCCACACTTGGCCTCTCTGAGCTGGATCTGGGCACTTCTCCAGCCTCCCCGGGGTGGCTGTGAGTAGCATGGGATGGGGGTGAGAAGCAACCTGCTGTCCCAAGGGCCGCCGGGGAGGGCAGCGCTGGCAGAACCCATCCCTGCGGCTGGGAGAGCGTCCTGCCCCCCACCTGCTGTGCAGGATCCCCTCTGCTCTGGACAACTCGCTGCTGCACGCCATCGAAACGATTATTATCGACTGGTCGCACCAGATCCGGGATGTGCTGAGCAAGGACTCGGCCCAGCCCCTGCTGGACGGCCTCCACCCACTGCCCCGAGCGGAGTTTGAGTTCTGGGACACTCGGCTGATGAATCTCAAATACATCCATGAGCAGGTGACCGCCCCCACCCCGCGGCGGCGACCCGGCCTCTGTGGCTCGTCAGCCAAGGGCCCACGTGCCCGCCAGGCCGATTCCTAAGCCGTGCACCCCTCTGCGCGGGCCCCCAGGACCCCCGAGGGGACCCGGAGAACCCGCGCGGAAGTCCTGGGCTCCAGTGGCCGCGGGGTCAGGTGCCTTTTGTGTGGGGTCTCCGAGTCCCTCTGGAAAGGCTCATGTTCTTGTTCTCTGTGTCAGCTGAACAGGCCCAAAGTAAACAAAATAGTTGAGATCCTGGAAAAAGCCAAGAGCTGCTACTGGCCAGCTCTGCAAAACGTGTACATGAACGTCTTGGACGGTGAGCCGGGGAAGCGGCAGGAGCCTTCCACGGGGGGCCGGGGCCCCTGCCCGCGTGTGGCTTCCTCCGGGGAAGGTCCTGGGTCTTGAGGGAGCCGGTGTCCATGCACACAGAGCTGCCCAGCCCCATCTCTGACCACCGGAGGTGCGTGAGCCCCGGTCCTTGTTCCGTGCAGGCCTGAAGGAGGCCAGCGACATTGTTCTGCACCTGAAGCCTCTGCGGGTCCTGCTAGAGGAGATGGAGACGGCGGACTTCACGATGGTGCGCCGGCCCGGGGACGGCCGCTCGTAGGGGCTGGTCTGGCGTCTTCGGGGCACGGGGGCTGTGGGCTTCCCGGCCGGGAGGGGCTGCATGGTCCTGGGGACTGCCTCCTCCTTCCCCTCTGGGGACCCCCCCACCCCGCACCCAGAGCGGCAGAGGGCAGAGAGTGCGCGCCCGCCCGTCTCTCCGCAGCTCCCGACCTTCATCGTGAAGGTGCTCTACACCATCTGCTTCATCTGGGCCACGTCCGAGTACTACAACACGCCCTCCAGGGTCATCGTCATCCTGCAGGAGTTCTGCAACCAAATCATCGAGATGGTAACCCCGCCCGCCACACCGCCCCCTCCTCCCGACGGGCGCCTCTCCCTTTCTGCTCGGCTTGCCCGTGTTCCTGGGCAGTTTTTTGTTTATTTGTTTAAGATTTATTTTATTTATTTGGGGGGAGAGAGAGAGAGGAGAGAGAGGAAGAGAGAGCGAGCGAGCGCATGTGCTCATGAGCAGGGGGAGAGGCGGAGGGACAGAAAGACCAAGCAACCCACTGAGCACAGAACCCGACACGGGACTCGAACCCAGGACGCTCACCCAACAACGGCACGCGGGCGCCCCTCCTGGGCAGTTTAAGAACAGGCAAAGACTTGGCCCCCTGGGGCTACAGAAGGGGCAGTGTCAGCCCGTGTGGCCCCGCCCTGGGAGGGAGGAGGAAAGGACTTGGCCAGGGTCACAGGGTTTATCTGCTGCGACACGAGCTGCCTCCTGTCTTCCTCCCTTTTCACAAGCACCCGCCTTCGCCAGCCACGAGTGTTTGAGTCTGGGCCGCCTGGGTGTGTTGAAACAGTGCCTGCTGCCCGGGAAGGCACGGTGGGCAGGATCCTGGCGCCTGGGGCAGGACTGGATTTCCCGGACTGGGGGGGCTCCCAGTCATCTGGGACCAGAATCTGTCTCTGCTGCAGCCGTAGCGGGGGCTGCGGGGCCAGGCAGGGAGGCAGCTCAGCCTCCTGGACACAGCCCGGCAGCGGGCAGACCAGTCGGGACGGGGACCTCAGGGACAGCTGACGTGTCCGAAGGAGCGGACCATGGGCCCCGAGTCGGGCTGTTCGTAGCCTGCCGAGCGGCCTGCAGGCGGCCAGCCTGGACGTCCCCTCAGACAGCTTGTCAAGACCACACGATGTCTTCTCCTCTGCCCAGACGCGCACTTTCCTGAGCCCAGAAGAGGTGCTGAAAGGCTTGCAGGGAGAGACGGAGGAGGTTCTGGGCAGCATCTCTCTGTCCGTGAGCGTCCTGAAGGAACTCTACCGCACCTACGATTTCTGCTGCGCAAACATGAAGCTTTTCTTTAAGGTCAGGCCTGGTTGTAGAGCAAGTTCAAGGACACGTGGGTGCCGGTCCTGCGGGCGACTGCAGGAAAGTTTGAGGCCCACATGGCCTCCTCTCTGTCTCTCTTGTAGGACAAGAAGCCGGTGCCCTGGGAATTCCCTTCTTCTCTGGCATTTTCCAGGATGAATGACTTTTTCCGTCGCATCCAGACCATTGAGGTAAAGGCAAAGTGTGGTTCAGGCTGACCTCAGCAGAGCTGCGTCTCCCGTCCTTGTCCCACATCCTCTTCTCCCGGTAGGGAGAATGAAAGCCACACCCAAGCGTCCGCGTTGTGGGGAAACCGAGTCAGGGGCCGGCCTCTGCCATGCCCGGAGTCGTCGGTGAATTACAAAAGTGGCCCATGCCTGTGTCCACGGGCAGGCTGATGACGAATTACACGGGCATCGTCAGGAAGCTGGGTGGCCATGGGCAAGGGTTAGCGGGCTCGGTTAGGACAAGTGCGGGTGGGGGAGGGGGCAGGACCCTGCGGAAGGACGTCAGATGCACGGACGGACACAGAGCAAATGAACATTTTGAACTGGTTCAAGACGACGGCTGAGGAGCCGGGCAGGCACGGAGGCATAAACGCGTGGGCAGGACGAGAGAATTTTGCTTCCAGTTTGTGATCTTCCGTATGGTGGTTTAACCTTCGCACACAGACTACTCACACCGTTGGAAGGGGAAAATCACCCCGGAATCCTGGAGCACTGGTTTTTCTGGTGGTCTCCGTCCTCTGCAGTGGCTTTGGGCGGGCCTGGCTGGTCTCCTCCACAGCCGCGGGCAGGTGGACCAGGCCCACTTAGGACGGCAAGTTTGCATCACAGCTTTCCTCGTGCCCGGAGCTCCCAGGTCCTGAGTCGGGATGAGCTGGCTGGGAAAGGAGGTCGCCCGACTCTCCCCTCCCTCCTCTGGCAGCACGAGCCCCGAGCTCAGGGCGTACGACCCTGCTGCTGCTTCTCGTTGGGTGTGCTTCGGTGACGGCACTTGGGGACGACGGCCCCCGCCTGGCGCTGGCTGAGGGTCGTGGTGTGAGCACCTTGTGAGCATCTCATGTGGGGTCCCCAAGGAGCCTTGGGGATCCAGATCGGGAAACGAGAGCCTCACACAGACGCGGGGGGTAATGCGTGAGGGCACCGGGTGGGATGACATGCCAGAGGAGGAGTGCGGAGAGTTCCGGAAAGGAAAGCACCGCCAGGGGCCTAAATAGCAGGAGAAGCTTCCAGGAGGAGACGAGGCGAAAGCCCCAGGTCGGAGGAAGTAGGTCTTGGAAGCGCCTCCATCAGGCGTCCCCTGCAGGAGGGGGGACCCTTTCAGATCACCGTCGGGGGCCGGGTCTGGGTGCCGAGGGCCTTCCAGGAAGCATAGGATTTGACGCTGAGTCAGACACGAGGAACCTCCCGTGGTTCCCACGGCTTCGCGCCACAGCTGAGGACCTGGGGGCCCCAGGAGAGCAGGTCTGTGTAGAGGGGGCTTTCGGCCGGAGCGGGGTCCGGATGAGAGCCCCACCTCGTTTCCCCCTTCTCCGTGTTCACAGCTTGGCGAGGACTCGCGGGGCCCCCGCTTCCATCCCCTCACTGTCCCAGAAAGGACTTTAGAGGACAGAAATAAACAGGGTGCCTCCCCCCCACCTTGTTGCCGGGTGGCCCAGGTCGGAGGCCCGTTCTCGCTCCCTGGCTCCCCGCCGCAGGGGGCAGTGACTGACCTGTTGGGTTGAGTTAAGAAGATTCCTGGGTTCCTTTTTCCTCCACCAGGATCTTTATAAAACAGCTATTGAGTTTCTGAAGCTGGAGAAGATCGAGCTCGGGGGCGTGAGGGGGAACATCCTCGGCAGCATGGTGACGCAGATTTACGATGAGGTCTTCGAGCTGGTGAAAGTTTTTGCCGAATGCAAATACGACCCCCTGGACCCTGGAGATTCGGTAAGTCGGGGGTGGGGAGAAGGCTTGGCTGGACCCGCGTCAGATGCCCCAGGAGTAGGGAGACACGTGGAGGGAGTGTGGGTCATGTTCTGAAGATGTCCCCGAAGCCAGCCGCCGTGGGGGGATCCCCATGACCGCAAACACCCTCAGACCGAGCCCCGAAACCTGCCAGTGGGGGCCGGGGGGAGGGGGGCAGGGTCCGAGAGAGCACCCCACCCCCGGCTTTGTGTGCTGATTACCAGGGAAAATCAAACAAACAAACAAACAAACAAAAACCCGATGACCAGTTTTAATTCACTTTCAGAGTTTTGATGAAGATTACGCGGATTTTGAGACCAAAATTCAAGACCTGGACAGGCGGCTGGCCACGATCTTCTGCCAAGCGTTTGACGACTGTAGCTCTATCGAGTCCTGCGCGAAGGTAGGTGCGGGCCGGGGCCCGCGGGCTGCGAGCCATCGTCCAGGGCCACCCAGGGCGGACCGGGTGGTGCGGCCCACGTGGGGAGCTCCCGCTGGGTTCGGTGGCCGCCTCGCAGAGTAAGGACAGGGAATGAGGGTGAGAGGACAGTGGCTTCAGGGCTTCTCACTGGTGCGGTGTCCACGCATTCCTACTCATCGCTCCCGCTGGTGGAAGGGACCAAAGGTCAGAGGCAAAGTTGCCAGAAAACACAGCCCAGACCCTCTTTGGCCCACGGCGTCGCATCCGCACCCCCTTCGACACGTGAGACCCCGCAAGCCGCCCGACACCCTTATTGGGGAGCCGCCTGTGGGTGGTGGCAGGCTGGCCGGGACTTGTCGCCCTTCGTGGGTGCTTTTCTATACTGTCCCAAGTTGCGAGCGTAAAGCATGCAGCACTTTTACTGAGAAAAGGGAAATGATGTTATGGAAGAGAATGTTCAAAAAAGAGATGGTCAGAACGCACTAGAACTCCTGGACCATCAGCTCAAGAGAGAAACACAAATGCCGATACACGAGTACGTGGGAGTTTGGCCTTGTGAGTCCCCGGGAAAGCCACTGGGAAAGCCGCAGCCAGGCGGCAACTGCCACCAGACGAGCGGGTTAGACAGTGAGGAGCTGGGCAGGCCGGTGTGCCCCAGTCCCCACCGCTCCATACTGTCCCAGCCCTGCGCTTCTTCCTGCATTTCTCTGGCCTGCCTTGCCCCAGACAAACCACCGAGGGGGGATCCCTGGAGACGGATCTAGTTCATCTGGAGAACAGGGACTGAGCATTTAAATGAGTGAATATATGTATATACGTGAGTGGCTTTTTTCTACCTGCCTGGTGTTACGCGTGTTTTCCGACCAGGTCACTCAGTAGGTCTGAGCTGCCTCGTCCCTTCGCTTGGCAAAGCCTCTAGGTTGTTGCCGGCAGTTTCCCGCAGGAGACGCCCCATAATTATTATAGGACCTTGGGTCCCACGCCGTGTGCTAAACTCGTGACCTGCATTATCCATCCCATTTTTGCCAGCTTGGACAAGTCGAGACGCCTGCCCAGGGCCACACAGTCAGCCAGTTAGTAGGGGAGGCAGGACCCAAGACCATCCCCGAGTTGGCCAGATGGGAAGGCAGTGGGCATGGCCTGGGCAGCTCAGGGTACTGGCCGTCTTTCTGGATCTCCCCAACACAGATGCCAGGACATTCCTTTGTTGTTTAGACATTGTTTTCTTAAAATGCAAATGCAAGGGAACTTGAGAGTCTGCCTTGTGAGGAGCGATTGGGTTTGAGATTGTGTTGGTGCTCCCAGTGGAGCATCAGTGAGTGAAAACCCACACAGTACCTCAACATTCCCTCCTCTGGAACGCCCCTCCCCCCAAGCAGGCGAGGCCTCCCCCATCCTCCCCATCCGCGCCTACCTGCTGGCCCTCCCCTCCCCAGGTGTGTATTGATCGCTCCATGTCCATTGTCTTCCCGACTAGATTATCAACTCCCCAGGACAGGCACTTGATTTGGACACACAGTAGGTGCTTCTGAGCTTTCCCCGTGGAGGGAACTGACTCCAGCCGCGGGAGGGGAGTTGTACTGGGGTCACAGGGCTCCAAGGCTGCCCGTGTGGAAGGTCCCCGAACACAGGTTTCTAGCCAGGCCTGTAACCTGGAAAGAGCCCCCACCTCCCCGCTGTGATGGGGTCTCTGGAACGCAAAGAACACGCAGGAGCTCAACAAGGGCGGGCGAGCTAGGCGGATAGCCTGCCTCATCTCCTGTGAGGGGGTAGAGGGGCGAGCGAGGAGGCAGCACCCCACACTCCCCACCATGGGCTCTGACTTGGTGCTGTTGTCTAGTCCAGGGGAAGGATCTGGGCTGTGGGGGCCAAATCAACAAGCCCGTTGCCTTTGTGATCAGGGGTCGGGTCAGCACTCTGAGGGGCGGGGTGGCTGGGAGGAAGCCCCCCCCAACCCCCAGGCACCCGCAGGACCATGCCCCATGCCCCATCCACCAGGAGCTAAGCCTGCACCTCGGCCTTCCCAGGGAGCTCATCCCCCCTCCTATTACTGGCCTCAATCCGGCTTCCAAGTGTGCGATTCTCCCTGCCGGACCCGGGAGCGTTTCCTCTCCCACTTGACACAACCCCGTGCCCTAATGAGGACAGGCCCTGGGGCTCTCTCCCTCCCAGCGCCTCCTCCGTTCCCTGCAAGTTCCCCAGCTGCCCCCATGCGCTTCTCAGTGTCAGGAATTCACACGCAGCCAGGAAAGTTCTAGAGCAATTTTCCGCATGGTCTCCTGGCGGAAAATAAAATTAGCTTTCGTGCCAGGAGCCAGAAGCCAAAAACTATGTAGACGTGAAAAAAGAGAGGGGAGGGGAGCAGGCGACAAGACGTCAGGAGGGTCACAAACCCGCAAGATGCACCTTTTTCTTGCAAGAGCACAGGTTGCTTTTGCAGGAAGTGGCACCAGCGACCCCATGCGTCCCCCAGACCCCTGCGGGGAGCTGAGAGCGTCTGGGTTCGGTTTCTCCTAGCATCTAGCTGCCCTGTCTGGCTTTTGGGGACCCGCAGATCTCTCCTCTTTTTTCTGCAGCCATGTCTCCCTCTTGCCCGAAAAGGCCATTTTGGGGACATCGTCCTCGTCTTCACACCAAAAACTGGGGCAAATCCAAGACAGGGTCCGGTGCCCTTAGGCACTCAGCACTGGGTGACTGTGTGGTCTGAGAGCCACTGACTCCCGTTTGCCTCGAGGGCGGCTCTCCTGGCCTGGGTCTGGCTGACCTCAGGCTGGCCATGGAGCTTCCAGAACACTCTTTCTCCAGGTTCTAGGAAGACCCCATTCCCACCCTTCAGGCCCAGCCCAGGGCCCGCACTGCCCCATGGTTCCTCCATGCCCTGACCTGGGGTGGTGATCTTTTAGGAAATTCTCCATCTGATTCCAGCCGGCACCGAACCGAAACCCCCAGATAAAGTAGCTTCCTTCTACTCAGCTTCTCATTTTGCAAACAACTAACTGCTCCTGTCTAGCAGACCTAGACGGTGACGGTGACGAACCCGCTCCCTGGAGAGGTACTCGGCACGGCTGCTGCTTTCAGAACTGTGCTGGGACGCCTCCTGGACTAATTCAGGTCAGCGGCAACCGGCTGGCAGGTCCACAGGCCCAGCCTTTCCTCTCCCAGAAAGGACACGTGACCGGCACACGGGCTGTCCCTGTTCCTCGGGGACTCAGGGAACCTGGGCTCAAATCCCCAGGGTCATGGCCTCTACACGTCCCCAGGCTCCATCTGGGACTGCCTCCTGTCCTCGGGGGCCGCGTCTCCGGCTTCCCACGCTCAGCCTCCGAGCTCATTTCCTGGGTCCCCAACACCGCGCCCACCTCCACCCGGTCAGCCTGGCTTCTCCTGGGGCTGCAGTGTTTCCAGACCTCAGACCTACTTTGTGGTGTTGGTGGGCAGCCACGTGCCTGGGGCCTCAGCAGACGCCAACGTGAAAATCACAGAGGCCTCGATGTTCTCTGTTCCGATGGGGCAGGTGTTCTCGCCCCCGAAGTCTGGCCTCGCTCCTTGTGCCGGCCGCTGCAAGGTGGGGGCGCTGCTGGGGCCGGGGCCGGGGGCGGGGACCTCGGCGACGGTGCGTCTCTCTCTGCCCCCAGCTCCTGCACATGTGCGGCGGCCTCCTGGAGCGGCCCCTGATCCTTGCGGAGGTCGTGCCCAGGTACTCGGTCATGCTGGAGCTGTTTGACGCCGAGCTGGACAACACCAAGGCCCTGTACGACGCGCAGCTCGCGGCCTCTGCGGACGGGCACGTCCCCCCGATCCACAAGAACATGCCCCCCGTGGCCGGGCAGCTCAAGTGGAGCCTGGAGCTGCAGGAGAGACTGGAGGCGCCCAGGCGGGACCTGAAGCACGTAGAGCACCCGTGAGTCGGGGCACCGGCCACGGGGCCCCCGTGGGCATCGCGCCTCTGCGGCTGCGGGGGAGGGGCGGGGCTCTCCCTGCGCCCCGGGAGCCGGCAGGGCGCTGAAGGGGCCCCCTCACCGCCCCATCTGACGGACGGCAGGGTCATGGCCAGCTCAGAGGCCAAGCTCATCTACGAGAAGTACGACGAGATGATGGGGCTGCTGCGGGCCCACCGCGAGAAGACCTACCAGCAGTGGGTGGCCGGCGTGGACCAGGACTGCCACTTCAACCTGGGCCAGCCCCTGATACGGCGGGACCCTGTCACCAGCCTCATCCAGGTCAACTTCAGCAAAGAGGTGGGCGCCGTCCCGCCACGGGGCGCAGGAGGCGTCCGTGTCAGAGGCCCCACGGGGACCAGGGCCCCTCGGCAGGGGCGGGGTGGGAGGAGCCGCCGAGGCCGGGCCCCTTCTCCCGAAACACAGACTTGTGGCGGCTGATGCCTGTGACATACTTAATTGAAGTTTTATTCCTTAAGGATCAGAGTGTGTCGGGGACGTATTTAAGATACGAGACAGGATAGTAGCGTCGTGGAGAGCAGTTTCGGTGATGAGACTCCCTCAAAGCTTGTCCGCCTTTCATGGGCTCCCAAGGGGAAACGTCAGTTGAGGATGGACAGAAACACACAGAGGGAGTTCTTGGCAGGATCTGAACAAATGGGCCTTCCGGTTACACCAGGCCAGGTGGAGAGAACTCGCGCGTGAGCCGCGGGACCTGTGTCCCAGGGCTGAAACCGGGCCGTGAGCCGAGCCCCAGAGACCGCCGTGGGGTGGCCCAGATTCCTGCAGGGAGGCCCCTGCCCTGCTCCAAACCCCAGCGGTGATGTCAGGGAGGCCGATGTGAGGTGCCTTTGAAACCTCCTCTTCCACACAAATTCATTGTTTGTTTTTTAATTCTTTTTGAAGATTTTATTTATTTATTGACAGACAGAAATCACAAGTAGGCAGAGAGGCAGAGAGAGAGGGGGAAGCAGGCTCCCTGCTGAGCAGAGAGCCTGATGTGGGGCTCGATCCCAGGACCCTGAGATCATGACCTGAGCCAAAGGCAGGGGCTTTAACTCACTGAGCCACCCAGGCGCCCCAAATTCATTGTTTTTAAAGATCAACAAATATTTACTGAGCACCTATGCTGGCTATGCGCTTAGGATAAATTAGTGAACCAGACAAAGGTCTCTGTCCTCCTGGAGCTTACCTCTTACTGGGGGAGGAGGGTGGGGAGAAAGAGAGAGAAAGGGAAGGAGAGAGGAAGAGGGTGCAGGGGAGGGCCGGGAGGGGGTATAAATTTGTGTGTGAGCAGCAGGAGGCAGTGCCGGGGAGGTGGTGGTGAGTGGGGCAGGTGTAAGGGGCTTCAGCAGAGCTGGCGGACGGGGCACAGGCTGAAGTTTCGGATGTTGGCAGGAGAAGAGGTGGAGGTGGG
The DNA here is from genome assembly GCA_004024625.1 of Mellivora capensis. Taxonomy (NCBI): domain Eukaryota; kingdom Metazoa; phylum Chordata; class Mammalia; order Carnivora; family Mustelidae; genus Mellivora; species Mellivora capensis. The sequence goes on along the minus strand of PISX010005814.1, from coordinate 31,251 downwards.
GGGCGGGGCACTGAGCGCCCAGGGCCACGGAGGGGACTCAGATTTCTGTTCTTAGTGACGTGGCTGCCCTGGCAAGTTTTGGAGCAGAGGTGAGCCCTGATGTGGTCTGTGTCTGTCCAGGTCCCCTCCAGGTGCTGGGGGCGGGGGCTGGGCAGGTGTCGGTGTGGGAAGACCAGCTAGGAACCTTTTGCCATAATCCAGGAGAAAGACCATGAGAAGGTGGTGGCCCGGACCAGCGTGGCTGTGACCAGGGTGTGAGGGGCGACTGAATGTTGCTCTTAGAGCCCATGAGATTGTGAGACTCTGGCTGGGCTGGAAATAGAGTGTTTGAGGAGGACAGGACCAGCCCCAGCATTTCTGGGCTGGAAGGACAGAACTGCCATCAGCCAGAGGAGACAGCAGAGCCAGCTCGCGTCCCACCCCCACCCACATGGGGGGCCAGGCGGGCCGAGACGTCAGCTGGACCTCTGAAGGGAGACACTGAGTGGGCAGGTGGATACCAGAGCCTGAGGGCAGGAGAGAGGTCTGGGCTGGGGGCGGTCACTGAGCTGGGAACAGACGCAGACAGATGGCACCCTGGGACCCGCGGGCGTGCACATCTCCAGAGCGTCCGGGAGCGGGAGAGTCTGGTGTCCTGAATGCGCCCAGGCCAGGGAGCGGCCTTCCCTTGTGCTGCTGAGTGCTGTACCCCTGGGGCGACGCCCTGAGTTCTTCCGTGACCTTTGTTGGCCTGACAGCTGGTGGCGGTCCTGAGAGAGGTCAAGTACTTGGGCTTCCAGCAGCAGCAGGAGATCCCAGGCAGCGCGGAGAGTCTGTTCGCGCAGCGTGAGACCTTCCGGAAGTTTGTGGGCAACTTGGAGCTCATCGTTGGCTGGTACAATGAGGTGAGCTGAGGCAGTTTCTTTTTGTTTTCTTTGCCCAGTTTGGGGTTTCGTTTAGAACAAATGCGGGCGTAGGCTCCCCCAAGGGCAACAGAGAAAGTGAGCACGTTTTTTGTGTCGGTAAGAGGCTTGAGGCCCCCCGGGGGCAGGGGTGATGGTGACAGACCTTCCGCTGGGCTTCGGCTCCTGTCCTGGCTCCGCGACCGCTCCAAGGGGCTTTACTGTCCAAGCTGTATTTGCTGTGGGTCGCATCAGAGTCATCCCATTATGTCCAGTAACGTGTAGTGGTTGGGCATCTCCCAGGATCGGCTGGGGTGACAGGTTTGCCAGCGGCACACGGCGGGGAGGTGGCGTGGGAGAGCTGGCCACTGAGGTACACTAGATTGGGGCCAGGGGAGGGGGCAGGCGCATGTCAGCTCCGTGGATCAAGAATTCCTTTCGGGTGGCGCCTGGGGGAGCTCAGTCCACTGGGCGTCCGACTCTTGATCTCTGCTCAGGTCTTGCTCTCAGGGTCGTAAGTTCAAGCCCCCGCTGGGCTCCACCCCTTTCGATCAGAGCTGGGGACCTGGTACAAGGAATCGTGAAAAGGCTAGCTCTGAATAAAGTAACTGAATGGCCTTGGGGTACACGCCCTTCTGGAACCAGGCCTGTTTGTTCAAAGCACCTCCTCTGGGCAAGACATCCCCTGGGGGCTGGGTCGGTAATTAGAAGGGGGCCCGGAGAGGCGTGGACTTGTGGCAGGCAACCCCCCCCCCCGCCCCCGCCCCGCAGAGCCCTCCTCTGCCCTTGGGGCCCTGGGACCTTCACTCCCACCCAAGTTAGGCAGGTCAGGATGGATGTGGGCTCTGCATGAGTTTCCTGGGGCCGCTGCCACAATCGGCCACAGACCGCATGGCTTCCGACAGCCCACGTTTACCGTCTCCCAGTTCTGGAGGTCAGAAGTCCGAGATCTGTTTCCTTCTGCTAAAATCAAAGTGTCTTCTGAGCCCCTTCCTCCCGGAGGCTCCAGTGGGCTCCTCTGTGTCCTTGCCCTTCCCACCTCCTCAAGGTCACTGCCTTCCCCACTCCACCTTCAGAGGACGCCCCCCTCCGGCCTCTGCCTCCTCCTTTCCCTCTACCTTCTCCCCTCCCTCTTCTAAGGACCTTGTGATTGCATTGCCCCCCACCCCCCAACCCCACCGGATAACCCGGGATGACCTCCCAGCGCCAAGGTCTTTAACTGAATCACACCCGAAAATTCTCTTTTGCACGGCCACAGATCCCAGGGATTAGGATGTGGTTGTCTCTCGGGAGCCAATGGACCCCCCCTGCAGACCCCCCCCAATCCGGGAAGGGACCTACAGGATTCCCTCCTCTTGGATCCCTGGGAATTTGGAGGAGGTGCCGGCCTCCTTCACATGCGCGTCCGGGGGAAGCAGCAGCTTCCCAGAGGACAGCAGCACAGTCAGAAGGAAGGGCTCTGGGGAGGGCGGCGGGCGGCTGAGGGGCCCCCCGCCGCGGGAGGGGCCTGGATGTGGACGTTGCAGGATGTGGACGTCCCATCCCTGTGGGTCCTCTCGATGCACCACGCCTGTGAGCTTCCGTCTGCGACCTCCCTCGGTCTGCACACCCCGCTGCGGCCCGAGCTAACGGGAAGGCTGATGGGCCTTACTCTGCTTCTGCTCGTGCTTCGTGTCTCAGCCTGTCCTAGAGATGCTTCTGCTCACGGGTTCCTGGCGCGACGGCCCCTTTCCCAGAGCTGCAGGGCCGCGAGTCTGTTGCCTTCCCTGGGCTGTCTTGCAGGGGCCCCGTACAACACACCCGGGTCCGTCCGGCACGTGGAGGGGAGCTCCTCCCCCTGCGGTCCTGGAATGTTCCATCGGAGCTCGCATTCCCCGAGCCCAGCAGGCCCCGTACCTTCCCCTGCGACAGCAAGAAACCCCAGCAGTGACTCTATGAGTCTAAGGGCGTTTCTGGGATCTGTCGGGGACATTTGCTCACCAAATGTGTATGGGACGGCGGCCAGAGAAGACCGTGTGTATGACCGAGCCGGGAAGCTGGTGCCCACCTCACGTGCCGACCAAGAGAAGAGGGCAGATGTCACCAGAGGATCATGAACGAGGCCCTGGGGAGGCCGAGGGAGCCCCCTCCCCTTGGCAGAAGCGACCTCCTTGAAGAACACGCTGGGACAGCCGAAGACCAAGTGAAGCGGGCCAGGTAAGGCCGTCCCACCGATTTGTCACAGGTCGTCACCGCCCCCGCCACCCACACAAGCAGCCAAGAACCAGCCACGGTGCGTGCCTTACTCCAGCCCACGAATCAGGGCCTGGCAGTGACGCCACAAAAGTGTGTCCAGTAGAAACAAAGAAGCTCGATTTCATTCATTTCTTGAGATAGAATGTCAACGGTCTCACATGTTTTTGCCGCCAACGACAAGACACCAGTGTCTGTCATAAGCCCACTCCCCTGCTGTAGCTTTCCGCGGAAGCAGCTGTCTCCAGGCTCAGAGACGACCACCTTCACCGGCCCCGGAGCCCCTCCCAGCCGCGGCGGCGCCAAAGGTGTCCATGGGCCCTTTTCAGAGCAGAAGACCTCCCATCACCTCCCACGGTGATGAACCAGAAGAAAGAAGCCCAACCGAGTTTATTTTGAATTTAAAAAATTGGATCTTGGGGCTCCTGGCTGGCTCCGTCAGAGGAGCGAGACACTCTTGATCTCAGGGCTGTGAGTTCGAGCCCCACGTTGGGTGCAGACATGACTTAAATGAACAAATTTTTTTTTTTTTTTTTTGAGAGGCAGGAAGAGAGAGAGGAGGAAGCAGGTTCTCCGCGGAGCAGAGAGCCCGATGTGGGGCTCGATCCCAGGACCCTGGGATCATGACCTGAGCCGAAAGCAGAGGCTTTAACCCACTGAGCCACCCAGGTGCCCCAAAATTTTTTTTTAGGTAAAAAAATTTTAAAAGTTTGATCTCGTACTTCTGTATTTCCACACAAAACCCAGCCACACCCATCTCTGTCCAACCCGGGAAGCGCGTTACTCAGCTACGAATAGGAACTTCGGACCAGGTGGGGAGGCGGGAAGTCAGGCCCGGGGCCGGGAGCCTGCGGCACCTGCTGCTGACGCCCGTGCCCCTCTCTGGAGCCCTTCTCCCCAGGCCCTTTGCATCCTTCGCGTGATTTCTGTTGCCAAGAGACCCCACCAGCCTGCAGACTGCTCGCACCTGTTAAGCGTCCGAGCTGGGGTGCGGGGGGGGGGGGCGTGGTGCCTCGAGACCACGCGCATGTGGGGATCGTCCATGTGACGCTTCGGGGACAGAGCCCTAGAGCTGTGCATTTATAGCATAGGCTGCTAAAGAAATACCCAGGACGTACCTAGCAGTGCATGGTTCTCCCCGTGAACTTGGTGTACGCCGGCAATTACAACAGCTTGGGGACGTTCAGCTACGTCTCTGGGCTGTTGCCGAGGGATCGGGCGGTAAATGAGCAGCCTTCCCGAGTCCCCAAGCATCCGCATGACTCCTGGGCAGGACGCGGTGCCCCGGCTGGGCTGAGCCCGGGCCGCACCTGCCGTCTCTCTCCCGTCTTCCTGGACGCCTTTTCCCTGCTGGTTCCGTCCTGCAGAAGGGGCTCCCCTCGCCGCCCCCGGGGCGTAGTTCCCAGGACGTAGTTCCTAAACCTACCGAAGAGGCGCGTCGCGAAATGGTCTTGCATGGGACGTAGACTCAAAGCGAGGGCACCTGTAAAGGGGAGGAGGCCACAGCCGGTGGTGGTTTCTCGGCATCTGAACTCGGATGACTGGAGCCAATACTTCCCGTTCACTCGCTCTGTGAGTTACACACGCGTTCTCTCGCCGCCGTCCAGTCTTGACTTGCCGCGACTTCTAAGCTTTATTTCTCTGCCCTCTCGACCCCTGAAGACACTTGAGGGAGAAGGTCGGGCACCATAGGAAGGTACCAGATGTACGCAGAGTGTTGTTCTGAAGGGCAAGCGGTCAGCCTCTGACATAGAGTTTTAATTCCATGTGTATCCCTCACGTTATCAAGTAGGGGTGTCCTTGAAAAGTCAGATAAAATAAAAAATGTTGCTAGATAGAAGGATGTTCCAAAACCCACATGGTGCTTGTGATTGAAAGGAGTCATCTAGGGGCGCCTGGGTGGCTCAGTTAAGCACCGGCCTTTGGCTCAGGTCATGAACTCGGGGTCCTGGGCTCAAGTCCCACGTCGGGCTCTCTGCTCAGTGGGGGAGCCTGCTTCTCCCTCTCCCTCTGCCCCTTCCCCTGCTCATTATCTTTCCCAAATGAATCAATAAAATCTTTAAAAAAAAAAGGAATAATTTATAAAACCTGGATACAAGATTTTTTTCTCTTTTTTTTTTCCTGGTTTGTGATTTGATGTTTTTTTCAGGCATTAAATTAATTTCTTGGAGCAGGTAGAGCGTAGCAAGAACGTGTCTTATTGCTCCGATCCACTCCGATCCACAGCAAGCGCGGCTTCCCTGAGGATCCTTCACGTAACCAGATTTCACGTTTGGGATCTCTCTTTTTTTTTTTTTTTTAAGATTTTTATTTATTTATTTGACAGAGAGAAAGAGAGAGAGATCACAAGCAGGCAGAGAGGCAGATGGAGAGAGAAAGGGGGAAGCAGGCTCCCTGCCGAGCAGAGAGCCCGATGCGGGGCTCGATCCCAGGACCCTGGGATCATGACCTGAGCCGAAGGCAGAGGCTTAACCCACTGAGCCACCCAGACGCCCCTCACATTTGGGATTTCCAACCAAGGAGAGGTTCTGAGCCCAGGCATGCTCCAGCTTCCCGTGTCTGTGTCTCTGAGTTTCTTTTTATGATTCTGAGCCAAGTAAAAACAGTTTGGATTACACACTCCCCGCCGTCCCAGGACCCCCTTCCGTTTCCACCCCACACCGTGGGGAACTAAGAGTGAAGTGTACGTCTAAATCCGCGGTGATAAAAACACTTTGACACGTTGAGATCTCCCGGAATTTGATTTATACAAAATTCCCAACGAAAGGACACTGGCTGCAATTGGTTTGGTTGCTACTGTGTGGTAGGACCCTTCCTGTGAGACCATTTGAAAGTCTGGTTGGATTTGGAACGGAGGCCCTGAAACCCCAGTCTTTGTGTTACAGATAAAGACCACGGTGATGGACGTGGAGTTTCCACTCATAAAGTCGGAACTGGAAGCCATTGATGTCAAACTGTCGCGTGCCGAAACCACGCTCTTCTGGAATAGCGAAGGTACCAAGGCCACGTTCGGCTCAGCCTGGGTTCAGCGTGGGCGAGGGGGGAGGTGTCCAACCTGTCCAGCATCTGTCCTAGGATACAGGCCAGGGGCTGGGTGGTCCTCTTTGCCTCCAACAGGGTTATGTTTAAGGCCAAAAGATGGGTCCCCCTGCTCGTCCTGTCCCTAAGAGACCATTTGCTGTCACTTACAAAGGAATCAGGCAAAGACCTCCTGGGGACATCCAAGGGTCCCAAAGTTTCCACAGTGGGATTGTGGGGCCTGGGGCTTCATGGTGGCTTCCCACGCAGGGGCAGCAGGTGGGCCAAGGGTAGGCGTCAGGGAGGCAGAAAGAAGTGTGCTCACGAGACAGAAGACCGCCTCCCTGACCTCCCTCACCGCCTGTGGTGGGCATCTCCTCCCACCACCTGGCTCTCCCAGCACCTGCGACTTGCCTGGTGCTATCTTTTCAGCCCTCTTTGGCCGTATCCTGCCTCCACTGTGTCAGTGAGAAAGTGGGACGGTCCACCTGCCTGAAACCAGGGTCGGCCTGGACTTTCTGTGCAAAGAAGCCTGTGCTTTTTCTTGTCACTGCTGCCCGGGGACACACTTCTTTCCAGCCACCGCGGCCCAAGACGCCGAGACGAGTCACGTGTCTCCAGCGCTCTGCTGGTGGCTGCAGGGTCAGGGGCTCATGGGATGCAGGGTCCCCTGGCGGAACTAACAACCCACTATTTGGGGATGGGGAAGTTCTGCTCCCAGAGAGAAGCTGTGGCATTCCGGGAACTCTGGAGGCACAGCGGACGTATTTCCGAGAGCTGTCTCAGAGCGATGAGCCGTCAGCGGGCCCCAGAGAAGCTCTCCTTTTACCGAATTGTTCATTTTGTAAGATACCTTTCTGTTTATCTTTTAGGTGTGTTAGAATATATTCAAGAGATGCGAGAAATTCTCCATAACTTGCAGAGCAGGATACAGAAAGCGAAGCAGAACATAGAAGGGATTTCTCAGGCCATGAAGGTGATTGAACAGCAAAGGCGCGGAGCCAGGCGCGGAGCCGGGCTGCACTGGACGCCCAGGAGAGGGTCCTGGGGAATAGGGGCACGCAGAGATGCTCACAGAAAGTGCCAAAGGCAGTAGGAACTTGCTGTTTGAGGCTCTGGGCCACACGACGATGTCAAGGTGGCCCCAAGGCAGGGAAGTCCCGGGCCTGCAGAATTCAGCTCTGATCTGTTTCACTGAGCTCCACAAGGTTGTCTGCGGGGTCCACTCCACGCCAGGCCAGCGCCGGGGACAAGGGGCAGGAAGGTGCTGGGAGACTCAGCCCCACTCAGTGAAGCACCGAGGTGACTTTCACTGTAGCCCAATCCAGAAAACGGGGGGCTGGGGGGAAGTCCTTCACCATCGAGGCCCTGATCCACAGGGGCATCTACAGAGCACAGCCCAAGGGAAGATTGGACCGTCCCCCATTAATGCACAACGTCTACTGTGTAATTGCATTTTCCCTTTACAACAGTCGTGTTTAAGCTGTATTTTTCCATCAATGTATCAAAGTTAAATAATGACTGTGCCGACCAGCTACCGCCCACGACGGGCCCCTCAGGGGATGTCAGGTCACTCCCCCACCTCCCTCTCCAGCCCACCAGCCTCTGAGCCGGGAGATCTTCATGTGTCGGACTCGGGCAGTCACTGGGGTTGGGTCGCCCTGCGTTTCACCGTCATCTGTGTGTCACTGTTGAAAATTTAAAACAAACAAACAAAAGATCTAATTATCGGGTAATAGAGTAAAAACGAAACCCTAATTACAGATGACAAGCGTCCTTGCGGCAGAACTCCCAACTGGAGGAGGACAGAGGCCCCCACTCCCCACCCTTTCCTGCCCCCACGGCAGGTCAGGTGCCCCCACAAAAGGGGCGAGTCCCCCCTGGGCCTGCTCTTGGGAGCTGTGGACGCGCTGCCCAGCTCTGACCATCCACCCCTCGTCCAGGACGCCGGCCCCAGGTTGGCTCTTCTGGGCCTGCTTGGGTGAAGCCTCTCAGGGGTCTCCCGGCCGCCCCAAGCCCCTGACTGGTTTTGAGGCCAACAAGGTTCTCTGCTCAACGGTCCCTCTGGGGTCCCCAGGCGTCTCTGAGGGACAAGAACATTGGCACCGGAGAGCGTGTGGGGAAACCACGAGACCACAGGCATTGTCCCCAGATGCTTTCCTCATGCCCACCTTTTCCCTGCAGGACTGGTCGGCCAACCCGCTGTTTGAGAGAAAGGACAACAAGAAGGAGGCCCTACTGGACTTGGACGGAAGGGCGGTCGGCCTCAACAAGCGTTACACGATGGTCAAGGAGGCCGGCCTGAAGATCCAAGCCATGGTCGCGGTAAGGACTCTCCCAGAAGGGGCCTCAAGAGGCCACCCACTTCTAGTAGAGGAAGGAGAGCCAGAAATGCCCTAAAAATGACTTTAGGGTCACAGACGTCCACTGTCTCTAATCCGGGAGTCTCACTTTCAAACAGCAACTGCCCTAAATGGACACCCGTTAGCCAGCTTCCTCTTGCGATGAGTCTGCCCTCCTCTGCGCTAAGGGGTCAGCAGCCCCCCACCCTGCACAAAATTAGTATAGACAAGTGACATATTTGCGCAAGGTCAACACATCTCGTTTCCCTGAGCTACAACGGGGTGAGGGCGGGCGCTGAGTGTGTCCCCGCTGTCCTTCACAGCTCCCCCTCTGGAGCGCGAAGGGGGTACAAAGCAGGTAAATGCATGAGGAACATGAAACGTGCGTGTGGAGTGTAGACCAGGACGGTGCGATGGCCCCCGTGTCCGGTGCTGCCGAGAGCGTAGGTCGTCCCTTTCCTCCAACAGCCTCAACAGCTGTGGGCCTCTGTCCACGCTGGCATGAGCCTAGGGAGGAGGCCAGACGCTCACTGGGTGTCCTGGAAACCATGTGCCTGGGTGTCTGCCAGCGGGGGTGGGGGGGGAGCGCGTCTTTCTCACGTGGCAGCCGTTGTTATCTGGCTCGTGTTAGCGCATCTCCGAGGCAGATGTGCAAGACGGAGCTCTGTTCGGCCTGAGAAGGAAAAGTTCTCCCTTGAGCTCCAGATATTTCCAGGGCAGTTTTCTGGGGGCTTTCCCGTGCCCGGATGCAAATCCTGGATAAGGATTTCGATGATGACCATCACCCCAGAAAGCCCGTGGGTCCCGCTGGGGGAGGGTCTGTCGCTGTTTGCAGGGTTCAGCCTTTGCTGGGAAGGGGACTGCCCCAGCGGAGTGACGTGATTGGACCAAAAAATATTTCATCTCGTTTTCAGATCCTCTTCCTTCCCCCTTTGCCATGGTGCCAGCAGGTCCCGTCAAACGAAAATGTTAAACTGCAAACATATTACTTGGAAGGATTAACTGATTAGTTCTGTTAACACTCTCGGGTGTGCCGGAAATAGGGCCCAGGAGAGATAAGTTTGGCTGGGGGAAGGGATAGGTTCGCAGCACAGCAGTCCAGCGAGAGGACAAGAGAGGAGGCAGGGCAGCAGGGAACAGGAACCTAGAAAGTAGAGGCCAGCAAGCCACCAAGACAAGGCTTCATTGTCATATTTGCCGGAGTCCCTCTGCACATTTGAACCATTTCTTTCCACCTTCCACTGAAGTCATTTAAGCCCGTGTCTTCTCTCTTCTATTAAAAGACAACTGCCGGGGGGTACAGACTGGGTCATAATCATCTTTGTGTTCCCTACGGCACTCGGTGTCTTACATACACATCCATCCCTCATCCACACATCGATCCACTCATCCATCCATCAGTCCTTCCATCCATCCATCCATCCATCATCCATCCACCCACCCATCCATCCTTCCATCCATGCATCAGTCCTTCCATCCATCCATCCAACCATCCATCCATCCATTCATCAGCTCCTGCTTTGCCCCAGGCCTCCTGCTGCATGCTGAAGGCACAGTGGTGGAAGGGACAGTCAACACCTGTCCTCATATAGCTTGACATCAAAGGGAGGTACAGACTAGACACAAATAAACAAAACCATTCAGAGTTGTCATCTGTGCCACGGTAGGCCCAAATAATGGATTGCTAGAGGGAGTACAGGGGAGAGGCGGGACAGAAGCCAAACCTGAGATGAATGGGGGTGCTGAAGGAGGGCTTTCCTTTGTGAGGAGGTGACACCTAGAAGAAGCCAGACCTGGCAAGAGTGGGAGGGAGCAGCCTGTGCAAAGACTTGGACATAGGAAAGCGCCTGGCACATTCGAGAAGCAAAAGGCAGCCGTGTGTCTGAAGCAGGTGTGCGGGGACAAGGGCAGCCCAGAGAGTCGCCGAGCGTGTTGGTTAAAGAGAGAGCAGGAGAACCTGTGAAACGGCAGCCACCTGTGTGGTCCTGTTTGCAGGAAAATGCTGAACTGTTCAGAGCAGATACGACGGGCCAGTCCTGGAAGGACTACGTCAACTATGTGGACACCATGGTCCTGGACGAATTTGACCATTTCATCCGCAAATCTCTGAATTACTTCATAGACAACATGGTCATGGATGTGAGTCCTAAATACAAGATATGCATGTATTTGTTGCTATAAATAAGTTGTTACACATATGAGGTCTATCTTGGGTTCTATGGTTGGCGGTTTCCTGATGAATGACCAGGCTAGCACGTTACAAACAAACAGACGTTAGACCCTGCAGAGGGTAGACTACGTGCTCTGGCTTTAAAACTGAATGTCCCGTACCCCAGGGCCCTCTCTAGTCCCAGTGCTCTGACCATCTGGTCACCTTCCATCCGCCGCAGCATCGATCAGCTACAGAATACCCAAACGGTCCTGCCTTGTTGCCAGGTGAGGGGAAGCAGCCGCCACTGTCCCCGATTCAAGTGGGCTGGGCAGGGGGTACCCCCCGGTCATCTACATCAGCTACTAACCTGCCCAACCTGCCTCCGCGGGGCCCACGGGGTCCGAAGAAGTGCAAAACAGGTCAGCAAAAAGGATGTGCTGGCTAATTTCATCCTGGCGTCCTCCAGCATTTTCCATGGGGTTGAGCCCTCTCCCTCCCATGTATTTTTCATTACAATAATTCCCAAATGATTTTGAATACTGCCAGCGAGAGAAGATCAAGGTCCCCGTACCCAGCATAGGCGCAGGAAGGATGGTGGGAGGACAGCACGACCCCCTTGTGCTAACCGCAGAGGTTGGGCGAGTCACTTGGAGCCCAGCACGTGGGTCTCCCAGGCCAGGTGTCACCGGACATAGACCCGAAATTCTGTTGGTGGAAATCATCGTCACAACCAGCCGTAAGGCTCACCCAGCAACCCACAATGTTGCAAAGTGCCCACAAGTCACAGTCAAAACAATAAGGACAAAATGTCCTTCTCCCAAAATCCCAGGGAGTCTCCCTATTTGCAAGTGGGCGGCAGCAGGAGCAGACCCCCCGGGGAGGCTTTAGAAAAGCCTGGTCATCCGAGTCTGTGACAACTGACCTTTTCTACCAGTTAGTAGTTCACTTGGATACCAGCAAACACCATCCCTTGGGCATCGAGAAGACCAGTGGGTTCTCGAGCCAACCACCCACAGGGCCGCCATGGGACTGTGTTTGGGAAATTAGCAGCCGTGGAGGGGGTCTCCTGGCCTCCTATGGGCCTTGACCTGTACCCCTAGAACCCCTGGTGTGCTGGGCTAAACTCGCTGATGTCGCCTGACCAGTGAGGCCGGCCCCTCGGCCTCACAACCTCGCGAGGGGCTCCAGAAACACACCGGGCTATGGATGGGATAAAGCCCACCGGCGTTGCGGCTGGGATCCTCCCGGGGCTGGTCCTTTCTGGAACCCTGCACGAGCCGGCCTGCCCCCGTCCAGATCCAGAGTCTTTTAGGAGTTCAACCAATTGGTGGCGACACGATTTTGCCATGGAAATAAAAAATAAAAGAGAGACATTTAAAAAGATCACAATGAAACGTGAAGAAAATGGCTAATAATAATTAACGCCCTCCTTCATGAAGAGAGGTTTCCGTTTTCCAAACACTGGGGCGCAGGCGGGAGCCGAGCCTGGGACCTGTGCTCCTCCCTGGCATATCGCCTTGCGGACGCCGATGGGTGCCCAGCATCCCATGGGAAACAGCAGGAGACGACGCGGTCCTGCTTTTGTCGCTGAGCGTGGCGGCCTCGTGGCTGACGCGTTCTCAGTTTCTAGGAGAGTCCAGCGTGCGACCTGGCCGTGCCCCGGCTTGTTTCACGTTCCCAGGGTTCCCCGTGGTGTTTTCGCTCAGCCCGAGACACGTGTGGTTGTGACCCGCTGTCACCCACTCCGAGGGCTCGCTGGGGTTCCTGTCACACGATGGAAACGCCGGTGCCTCCCAGAACCTCGTCCATGGAGACCCGAAACCAAGCCGTCAACCGGTTATTTTATCTTCCACGGCAGACCTCCCCAGACCTATGGACGTGAGCCTTGTGCTTCCCCGAGCAGGGCAATGCCCGTCCCGCACAGCCGTGACCCCACCGACGCCTGGAAGAGAGCCGGCCGCCTCTCCCTCGCCTCCTATGTTACCGACTTTGTCCTCACAAACACCCCAAGAGATGGGGACAGTTGGTGTCTCTGGTCTATAAAACAATCACCCTCATTTTATGTATCTGGGGAAACTGGGAGGTCAAGTGTGTTGTCCGAGGCCACGGGGCTGGGAAGTAGCGGACGCAAGCTTGGCACTGAGGCCACGGGCTCTCCCCGGCACTTCTGCGGGTGCGCTGACCCCCTCCGGCCTGCTCCGGGCCGGTGGCCACGTGTGTGGTTTCCTCTGGTTCACTCGAGGGGCCCCAGGGGAGCGTGTTCTCCCAGGTGGCCCCAGCCTGCCTCAGTCGGCCCTGGGGTGCCTTGAGAGAACATCGGGGCCTTGGGAGTGGCTCCACGGAGTTCAAGGCCTTGACCCCGGACCGGCCTGTTGCAGGAGAGCGTGGCGCCCCTGTTCGAGGTCCGCATGGAGCTGGATGAGGCCGGGCCGGTCTTCCATCCACCCCTGGAGATGGGCACAGACAACAGCCTCCTGACGCTGATCGAGAGCCTGGTCAACGACATCTACAACACGGCCAAGCTCATCCCCAGGCTGGCCAAGGGCCAAATGAGCTACAAGGTCAGTCTGGGCCCACGAGACCCGGGCAGTGGCCTCCCCCTCCCGCAGCCTTCCTCACCCTGTGGTGCCCCGTCACTTACAGTCTGAACGTCCGTGCCTCTGAGTGCGAGAAGCCGCCCAGCGGTGTGTCAGGTCCCCAGGGGGACAAACCGTGCTTCCCTCCCCACTCTGGAAATCCCGTCCTCCTTCCCGGAGTGGCTTCTCCTCGGTCGGCCGGTTTGCACCCCCGCTGCTCGCGAGGGTGTGCTCTCCCCCACACTCACCTGCGTCCTGGTGTCTCACTCGCTTCTGCAAGTCCAGCGCTGTGGGCCCCTCCGCACGCAGGCGTTTCGACGACCGTGTGCGTCCAGGTTCCGGCGACGCATTAAACCCCTTTAAGCAAACAGGTCAGACTGTCTGGACGCCGAAGGCACGGGCAATTTTGCTTCCCCGAGGGGAGGCCTGAGGGGGTGTGTGCGCCGGGGCAGTGCCTGTGTAAGCATCAGACGAAACCTGGAAAAGCCTATGTGCCGTCAAACGGGGGGGCTGCCTCAACAGACTCCGGCCCGTCCCGACAACGGCCCCTGCGTGAGTCGCCGGCACCCACGGGCCCGGGAAGGTGCCGGCGGCAGGTCACTGCTTGGCGAGTTGTGGGGCAGCGTTTAGGATCTGATTTCACTCGTTGAGAGAGACAACAACCAGTCTTTCTCTGGATATGCTCCAAACTCTTAGGGTGCTCACTTCCGGAAACAGGGTGGGGGTAGGAGGGAGAGGGGGCAGACCCGTGGATGCAAAGGGGTTTTCATTTCGAATACATCCGTGTTGCTTGAGGTTTTTGATAACAACAGGCGTGAATCACTTGCAGTTAACATTTCCAAGATGCTTTGTAGTGTCGGGGAAGAAGGTACGTGTGTGCCTGTGTGTGTGTGAGTGCTTGTGTGTGGGCGTGTGTGCGCGATGAGGCAGGGGTCTAGAGGAAACAGCTCGCAGAGCAAGGACGGCTGCCCAGAGCAGCGGGGTGCACCTGGAGTCTGAAAGGACGGGAGGGGTCTCCAGGCAGACAGCGTCAGGCAAAGGGGAGGTACCTGGGACCAAGTGCTCCAAGGTCCAGAATAGAGTGTGTCACCAGAGGTCAGCTCAGGTGTGCTCCGGAGTCTGGCAGGATGCACGTGTGGGGGACCCACCTGCTGAAGAAGACTCACGAGGAGGAGGACAGAGCAGGGCAGGGGTCCCGCCAATGGTGCTGCCGCCCAGCCTGCATTCCCCGTGCGCGGACCTCACTTGGGCCCCTGGGATCTTAATTTGCAGAGGTGGCAGAGTGGCCGTGGGGAGAGGCCAGCGCCACAGTGAGAAAAGTTAATGCTGTTCACGGTTCCCATAGAAACGAGAGGACTGGCCAGCGGTGCAGGGCTGCGGGGTCATAGCCCGTGCAGAGGTGGGAGTGAGGGGCCAGCCCGGGCTGGATCCTTTCCAGAGGTTTCTGCAGGAAAAGGCAAGGCAGCTGGGGGAAACTGCTGAGCCAGTTTGCGTGAGTTGGCGGCTCTGGGCTCCGGGGGTCACCCGCAGTGAGCAGGTACCTGACCCTGAGCCACGCACGGTAGGAGGAGTGTTGGATAAAGCAGGTGGGGGGTGTGGCTGTGGACTCAGGGCTGGTTGGTTTGCGAATGAAGGGTGTGCTCCCTTCTGAGTCTTCATCTGTCTCAGAATTGGCTAGTCCCCAAAAGGGCAGGGTCTCCCAGCCAGCAAGAGTTTTTGAGATGTCAAGGCATCTTAAGATACAGAAGATAAAACCACAATTAATACACACTGCCCAGCCTCGAGAGTCGGCTGTTCTGTGAGTCAATGAGTTGTCTTGTTGCTTAAACCAACTTGGGTTAGGTTTTCTGTTGCTCGAAACTCAAAAGATTCTGTCCCTATCAGGTCCCCCATTTCCCCGCTCTAGCCGTCCACACGCGACTTCCTTTAGCTCCTCAGACATCTGCTTCCTCCCAGCACAGGGCCTTTGCATGTGCTTGGCTGCTGCTCTTGCTCTTGGCCTGGCCATCCATCTCGAAACAGCCATCTCGAAACAACGGTCACTTCCTCGGGGAACGTTCCCTGACGTCCTCCTGCTGCACATTAAAGCAAGGCTCAGAGTCTGTAATTCCTGGAGGGGTGTCTGACCCCATGCTGGGACCACACCCCCAGGTGCCCAGCGCCCCCCCCTCGTGTGGCACACACAGCAGGTGCCAAGTTACTCTTGCATGAATGAATCTGGGCGTGGGAGCCGTCCTGGGGTCTGCCAGACAGAAGTCCCTTTCAGTAGTCTCTCGGGAGGACATGGCCCATTGGCAAATTGCTCTGTTTTCCATCTCGGGAGGTTAGCAACACTTCTACCAGCAGAAAGACACCCTGCCGGGCGGAAAGATCCCATCGAAGCCGTGACCTCCAGCCAAACGCACCCCAGTCTGCTCCCCTCCTGCCCCCTTGCAGGCAGACCTGGAAGACATGACGGACCTCATAGAGATGAGGGAGGAGATGTCCAACCTGGTCATCAGCGCCATGAAGGAGGCTGAGGAGTACCAGGACTCCTTCGAGAGGTACGCCTACCTCTGGACGGACGACCCCCAGGAGTTCATGAAGAACTTCCTGATCTACGGGCGCGCGGTCACCCCGGAGGACTTGGACACCCGGGCTGAAGAGACCCTCTCCAAGACGCCGCCCAGCCTCTCCCAGTTCCAGCAGCAGGTGTGCGCCCGCTTCCTCACCCCTGCAATTCCCGCCCCCTCCCCAGGGGCCGGGGCTGCTCGCTGGGCTTGGGTCAAACCTTGGGTGAAAGGTTTTTATTTTTTTAAGACTTATTTTAAAGCTTTTGTGTATTTATCTGAGAGAGAGAGAGAGAGAGGGAAAGAGAGGGCATGAGCATAGGGGAGGAGAAGCAGACTCTCCGCTGAGCAGGGAGCCCGATGTGGGGCTCGATCCCAGGACCCTGGCACCATGACCTGAGCCGAAGGCAGCCGCTTCACTGACGGAGCCCCTCGGGCGCCCCAGGTGAATGGTTTTTAAATGGGTTTTATTATTATTCTGGTTTGGTGTCTCCCAACGGAGCAGGCGACCGACATGGAAGAGTCTGTGACTCATGGGTTCCAGAAGGAAGGGCACACCCCGCTCCGCAGGGCCTCGGAGGAAGCACCAGGGTCCGTCTGAGGCAGAGGGACAGAGAGGAAGGCGGATCCGCAGCCCGTGTTGTGGTTTTCACAGGAAAGAATGGGCTTGGATGGATGCGTGGGAGTCCTGCCAGTGGACTCCCGGGTGTACCCCGGAGGGGGTTGTCGTCTGGTCCCTGGCCCTGGTGTGATTAGGACAGGGGAATATTGGCCCCTAGTGCAAAGAGGCTGGTTGGGTGTGGGCTCTGGGCTGGTTCGTATACGAAAGATGGGCTCCCTGGGGAGTGGTCTGCTCTCCGGGACGGTCAGCCCTGGGAGGGGCAGTGCCCTCAGGGTCTTTTCCTCCCAGGAAAGACAGAACACAAGACCACAGTGACTACGCACACCTGCCCTCTTCCCCAAGCACCGGGGGAGAGAGAGATGCCCGTGAGCAGCAGGGACGCACCCACAGGGGAGATGGGCGGGTGGGGGTCGGCTGGGGGGCCCGAGAGCCCCGAGAGCGCAGAGCTGTGGTTCCCGTGACCACATTCACCCCCGCGCTGCTGGCCTGGTCTTCAGAAACCCAGCTGGCCTTGCCCGAGGCCATCCCCTTCCGACAGGCTGGGGGGGCTGCGGGGGTCCCGGGGGGCTGGGAGAAGAAGGAGAAGAAGTGGCCCGCGGGAGGGGCCGCCTGCCTCCCCCGGCGGCCCGACGGTGAACCGTGCGTGTTTCCCAGATCGACTCCTACGAGAGGCTGTACGAGGAGGTGTCCAGGTGCGAGAGCGCCAGGGTATTCAGCGGGTGGCTGCAGTGTGACAGCCGCCCCTTCAAGCAGGCCCTGCTGAACGCCGTCAGGCGCTGGGGCTTCTTGTTCAAGCAGCACCTGACCAACCACGTCATCAGCAGGTGGGCGCCTGTCCTGCCGCGCCCGGGGACAGCCGGACAGACGCCTTCGTGGTGCCGGGGGCGGAGGGGGCGCTCCTGCCGGGCAGGCGTGGGGGGAAGGTCCGCGTCGAGGCCGGCAGCCCCCTGCCGTCCAGGGTGGGCCCGGTGGACAGGCGCCGCCCGGCTGTGAGCGGACGCCCTGGGCTTCGTGGGGCCTGACTCACCGGCGCCTCCGTGTTGTGTGGCCGGGGGACCGGTGACTGTGCCGTCGCAGGTGGTGGTCGGGGCCGCGGGGGGCCAGGAGGCCGTGCAGGCGGGCTGAGCCCGGTCCACGAAGCCCGTTGGAGCGGAGCCGGGGGCGCGTAGGTGGGGGTCAAGAGCGGGTGTCCTGAGGTGGACAGGAGCTCCCCCTCACTCAGCAGGGCCCCACTGCATGACCGGGAGGCCCCCGCTGCCGACCGCCCCCCCACCCCAGACAGGCCTCACCAGCCGCCCCATGGAGGGTGGCGCCCCTTACGGGGGCCTCTCGATCGACAGCCTGGCTGGCCTGGAAACCTTCATGAAAGTCGTCAGGTCGGGCTTGACCAAGAGCCTCAAGGAAGGGGACTACGACGGTCTCGTGGAGGTGATGGGTCACCTGATGAAGGTCAAGGAGAGGCAGGCGGCCACTGACAACATGTTTGAGCCCCTGAAGCAAACCATTGAGCTGCTCAGGTCCTACGGGGAGGAGATCCCGGAGGAGACGCACGTGAAGCTGCAGGTGGAAGGGCCGGAGCCTCACCGTGCGGGGCCGGGGGGGCGGGGGGCGGGGTGGAACCAGCGCAGAGCTCGGGGGTGGGGGCTGTCCAGGGAAGGTGGGGGAGCAGCCCCGTGCTGGGGGCCTTACAACTGGAGTGCAGGCTGTTGTGACTGGGGACAAGGCCCCTCATGTGGGACCAGCAGGATGGACCCTCTCCTCTGGGTTTAGGAATTTGGAATGTGGAGGCGGGAGAGGGCTCCCCTCAGAGGAAGGGACAGTGAGGTGGCCTCCAGGGTGGGGCCGGGGGTTCCTCCGTTGATTGTTGAATTAAAAATGCCTTCCTATCCCACCCCTGCCCCCAGGGACGGGTCAACCCTGGATGCAGGGAATGGGGGACAGAGAGCGGGGTCCGCGGAGGCCCTGCAGAGGTTAGGGACACAGCCATGAGGCTGAGGGAGGGCCGGCTGCGGCGGGAGCTCCCTGACCCTGAAGGCCCGGGTGGCACAGGGCTGGCCAGGGCATGGTGGGAGGAACAGGGCTCCAGGCTGCCTGGAACACACTTTGCAGCTAATTGGGAAATGGTCAGAGCAGCTGTGTGTGCCAGCTGGGCTGGGGGTGGGAAGGCCGAGGGGAAGGGTCCTGAAGCCACAGCCCAGCCACCCCCTGGAGGGTCCCCCCATCCCTTTCTCCACTCTCTGTCCTGCTCTGGATCCGTGCTGAAACCCTGCGGCAGGGGGGACGGCAGAAGTGCAGGGCAGGGGTGCGGGAGCTGGAGGGCACTGCCCGGGTTTCTGCTACGGGGCCGGAGCCGCCCCTGCCGCCCTGTCCACAGTCCAGCGGGGCCGGATGTGCAGCGCGTGCCGCCAGGCCTGGGGGCGACTGGTGTGAAACAGGCTTTGAGCCGTACCGCCGCCCACGGAACGTTAGCTCCTCACAGAGGCAAGGGAAACCCATCTCTTTTCCTTGTGGGCGAAGAATTTGTGGGCTGGGATTCTCTTCAAAATATTTTGTGATCCGAAGCCCAATGTTTGTGCAAGTGTGGAGGACTTTGAAAGTGCCAAAACCCCTCTGATGGTTAAAGCTGTTCTGGCAAAGTTCTTGAAGCGGGGGACGGGCTGGCCGTTGCACCTGCCGAAGGTGCGGTCTCGGGGGCGCCAGTGGAGGGAGACACACGGGACTCTCTGAGCTACACGGGCAGGCCCCGTGAGCGCAGGCGATCTCACGGTGGAGGGTGCTTAGGAGGCAGGAAAGGGACGGGCCGGCCTCATGTGCGCAGGAGCTGCCGGAGCAGTGGACGAACACCAAGAAGCTGGCCGTCCAGGTGAAGCAGAACGTGGCGCCCCTGCAGGCCAACGAGGTCAACATTCTGCGGCGAAAGTGCCAGCAGTTCGAGGTAGAGACGCCCGGGGCTGGGATGCCCTCTTCGAGGCCAGGCTTCTTC
This sequence comes from Mellivora capensis, assembly GCA_004024625.1. Taxonomy (NCBI): domain Eukaryota; kingdom Metazoa; phylum Chordata; class Mammalia; order Carnivora; family Mustelidae; genus Mellivora; species Mellivora capensis. Next base: position 11,896 of record PISX010005814.1, on the reverse strand, counting down.
CGGGGACGGTCACCCAGGGACGGTCACACGGGTGCTTCTCCCACAGCGCAAGCAGCAGGAGTTCCGAGAGAAGTTCCGGCAAGAAGCCCCCTTCAGCTTCACCAACCCCGACCCCTACAAGTCCCTGAATAAGGTACGTGGGTCAAGGGCCCCGGCGCCCTCTCAGCCTCTCTCCTCGAGGGCTCATCCCCCGACACCGGGGGCCTGGCCTTCAGGGCACGTGCTCACAGGTGTCCATGCACAGCCGGCGTCTGGCCCGTGTGGCCTCCCCACTGGGGGTGCTGCTCGGAGCCGCGGGAACATCCCCGAGCCCCGCCCCGCAGTCCAGCCCAGCCGCTTAGCCCCGCTGTACCTCCTTTGTTCCTGGCTCCTTCTCAGCCAGCGGCGCCCTGTCACCCGGCCTGGAGCTCACCTCACCTGTGGCTGCTGTCTTCTCCCGCCCTCCCTCCGGGGCCACCATGTGCCACCCATGGCCGAGCCTCACCACGTCCCCTTCTGCTCCTGATGTTAAGTCCACAATCAGCATCCAGTGTGCAAGAGGCACAGGGCTAGGCCTGACAGCCCTCTGGGCTGGGGGGCTCAGAGTGGGGGCGGGGTGTGAGCACAAAGACCCCAGGATGCCCTGGAGGTCCCCTGCACGTGCCCTCCCCCAGCCTCTGCTCTTCTCACACAGCTGGGCCCGTGTGTGTGAAAGGCCTCTTGGAGCCACGTGCACACATAGGGAGCCCTCCTTCACGTCCGTGCACGCGTGCACACACACGCGCGCTCACACACTCGACCCCCAACCCTCACTCACCTGGTTTGCCATGATCCTTGCTTCCCTCATCTTACCTAGCCTGTTCTCGTTTTCCAAGCCATCAAGCATTACCTCCCTAATGTTTACTAAGGTAAAAAACGGCATGAGAACGGAGCCATCCTGAGCCTCTCTGGGGGAGAGTGTGCGTTCGCACCTTAGTCACTTCTCCTGCCTGAACTCGCAGTGCTGGAGCCCCAGCCAGGCGGCCAGAAGCAGGGGGCGCTGGAAGGCGGGAGGGGGGTGGGCGCTGCTCTCGCTGGCCAGGTGCACCGCTTCCGCCCCGCCCGGTTGGTGCGCGGGGTCAGAACACAGCACCCGGCCGGCGACCGGCAAGGACGCAGAAAAGGTCCCCCGGAATGCCGGAGGGCAAGAGGGAGGCCAGCGCCGGGCGTGAGCGGCACCACTTACCCCTTCCTCGCCCCCCCAGCAACAAAAGAGCATCGCGTCCATGGAGAGCACCATGGAGGCCCTGTGCAAGTCGGGGAGCCTGTTCGAGGTCCCTGTCCCAGACTACAAGCAGCTCAAAGCCTGTCACAAGGAGGTCCGCCTGCTGAAGGAGCTCTGGGACATGATCGTCATGGTGAGGGCGATGGCAGGTCCCTGCATGGGGGAGGGCAGCGCTGCGGGGACCCAGGGCGGGGGTGGGCGGCGAGGGGAGGCACTAGGATGTGGGGCGCCCCTGACGGGCCCGCTCTTGGAAAGGAAGGTAGCACAGGAGCACCTGTTGGCTTCGCCAGCCTCTCTCTCCCACTCCCCGTTTCCAGAAAGATGTTAGCTCTTCCCTCTTATTCTCTCCACCGAACTGCAAATCTCTGTCAAAGTCTCCTCTCCCCCGAGAGAAGCCCTTCTGACTTTCTGCAGAACTGGACCTTCTCCGTGAGCAGCTCTGGGGAGCACCGCCCTCCCGGCCTCGTCCGGGGCTCCCCCCGCACAGGAGCGCGCCACGTCCCTCCGCTTCCTTAGTTCTCAGCACGTCGCAGTCACGTGTGACCCGGTCTCCATTCGGAGCGCGCGGAGCCTCCACAGCCCTTCCGGGGGGGGGGGGCCTCTCCAGGTCACAGGCTTGGTCACAGCCACCCCTTCAGGGAGAGGACAGACCAGAGCCTCTAGACGGTCACTTTCTCACAATGAGCTGAACCCGAGTCTCGTGTGCAGGAGGGACATTCTGGAACAGAGTCGGTAAAGCCAGGGAGGCCGGGTGAGGGGTGGGGGCTGCCCGTCCCCCGGGAAAGCAGCCGCCCGCACAGACTGGAGAGGAAAGCCCACGTCTCCCAGGGGCCAGCAGGAAGCATTTACAGCCAGAATAGGCAAAGGAAAACCCTCCAAGACAGGCTGCCCAGGACACTCTTACGGTAACAGGATACGGAAGAAGCTAAAACCTAGAATAGCCGTCCAGTGACTCAGTACCGGCGGGGGATTAAGGTTCCCTGTCCTATAGCATCTTCAGGCAGGCGTCCTGTAAACCGCCGGGCCCCTTCGTCTTTGCGCCACAAGCAGGCCGGTCCAGCCCGGGCCCCCGGGGCCCCAAGCCCCAGCGCCGACATCCTCATTCCCTCCAGCCCAGCGCCACGGCCATCTCCAGCCCGCACCGATCTGAAGACGGCAGGCCTCATGGCTTTCTGTCTCCACTGTCGGTGGGGTCCTTCCCCGGGGAGACTCTGTGTCCCCGAGCGTCCCCTAGGACGCGGTCAAGCGTCAAGAGTTAAGCTAGGTCACTGCGCTCACAGCCCCAAGAGGACCTCTCTGTAGTTCGGAAGTACGTCTCTCTTCCCTGCAAAGGCCACACACGGGTTCCGTTCAGCCCTCGGGGGCCCTCGTTCCAGGCTGTGTAGCTGCATGCGTGTCCGTGGTGGCCAAGGCCCACAGAGCTCTGCGTCGAGCCCCAGGAGTTCAGCGCGCTCTGCCCCAGAGGGGCAGGCGTCGCTGTCACGTTTCCCTGTCGGGGCAGGTCACAGGGCCCTACCAGGGAGCGGAGGGACCAGGGCCCGGGGAGCGGCAGCGGCCCGCCCCCAGGGTTCTGCTAAAGGAGAGTCCAGCTGCCGACTTTGGAGCTGCACGTGGGCTCTCCCCGCGGCGTCCGTCCGCCGTCCCCCCCTCGGCCTGCAGCCCCCCACGTCCCACGTCCCCAGCCCTCAGTGATCGCCCCCCACCAGGTGAACACCAGCATCGACAGCTGGAAGACCACCAAGTGGAAAGACATCAACGTTGAGCAGATGGACATAGACTGTAAGAAGTTTGCCAAAGACGTGCGATCTCTGGACAAGGAGATGAAGAGCTGGGACGCCTTCGTGGGGCTGGACAACACCGTCAAGAACATGATCACGTCCCTGCGCGCGGTGAGCGAGCTGCAGAACCCCGCCATCCGCGACCGCCACTGGCAGCAGCTCATGCAGGCCACCCAGGTACTGCCCCCTGGCGGCCGGCCGGCCTCACTGCGGGACGGTGGGCCCCCCCGGGCGGACGGGGCTGCGGACAGGGCTGGGGCCGGGGCTGGTCCCACGGGGCGCGGCGCTCCGAGGGCACCCACGCTGGCTGGAGGGCTCTGCTGCGGCCATCTGGACAGCCTTAATAATTTTCTCTTAGATTTTATATATTTATTTGAGTGTGAGAGAATGACAGAGAGAGAGAGCAGGGGGAGCAGCAGGCAGAGAGAGAGGGGAAGCAGGCTCCCCGCTGAGCAGAGAGCCTGATGCAGGGCTGGATCCCAGGACCCCGAGATCATGACCTGAGCCGAAGGCAGACGCTTCACCGACGGAGCCCTCCTGCTGCCCCAATTCTTAACAATTTTTAATGAAGGGCCCCATCATTTTCATTTTGCACAGGCCTCGCTAATTATGCAGCCGCTTTCGGGGTAGGTGGACTGTCCACAGGGGTCAGGAATTTTGGCTTCCCCGGTGCACCCCAGGAGCACAGAGACCTAGTGCCCAAATGTTCCCATGGTACCCCCTGGCTGGGGGCGGCAGTTCCCGGCATCGACATCCCCGGGAGGCCGCTACCAGGGCGGGAAGGGAGCCTCTGCTCTCAGGGAAGCGCAGACAAGGACAGCACGGGGGACCGTCCTGGGTCTAGAGGAGGTGACGCCTCCGAGGGGAGGGAAGAACAGAAAAGGCTGCGGGAGCCTGTGGAGTGTGGCTGGAGGCTCGGGGGAAAGACACGGGACAGGCGAGAGGCCTGGGCTGTCGGGAGGGCTCGAACACAGACCACAGCTTTGCCCCATCCAGGCGGCCCGGGAGAGACCCCCGGCCGGTGGTCAACAGATAGCTAAAATGTCCCAGCCGAGGACCTAGTGCAGACAGATGTCCTCCCGGACATGACGGGGAGACACTCTGTTCTCTCCATTAGTTAAACCAGCCTCCACGGGGGCTCAGGACCGGTGCTCGGAAATGGTGTGACAGTAAGGCTGGAGGACGGGACCTGGAAGGGGTGTGAGGGCTGGGAGGCACTGCCGGCACCTGCTGCTGTTACCGGGACAACAGCGCCCGAGACTCGGCCGTGCCTGCTGTTAACAGAGGTCGGTAGCATCAATCCCTAGGCAGGTGCGCCGGCGTCCCGGGGCCACCGCAGCAAAGAGCCACAAGCAGGGGGCTTCAGACCACAGACGTGTAATCCTTCACAGCTCTGGGGCTGCAAGTCTGCCGTCGAGGTGTGGGCAGGGCAGGGCGCCTCCCTCTGAAGGCTCCTGGGGACAGTCCTTCCCTGTCTCCAGCTGGTGGAGGCCCCAGGCATCCCTTGGCTTGTGGCTGCGTCCCTCCAGTCTCGGTCCCCACCACCACATGGCTTCCGAATCCCCCTGTCCTCTCTCTCCTAAGGACGGCTGTCATCTAAGTCCTACACGGATTATCCAGGATGATCTCCTCTCAGGATCCCTAGCATCGGCCAAGACCCTATTCCCAAATAAGGTCATACTCTGAGGTCTGGGCAGACAGGAACTGGGAGAAACATTTCAAAACACTACAGGGGGCTTGGCCATGACACCGCGCTACGGGGAGTAAAGCCGAGCCTTGGAGCAGGAGCTTCGCCAAGTGACAGACCCAGGACATGGTGACACAGAGCTTCCAGCTCTGAACCCCGGATTACTCACCGACCTGCGTCTCCACGAAGGACAAAGACGTCTGTCCGGGACAAATGACCTTCGCCGGAACATGCCTGTTTCTCCCCCAGGTGAAATTTGAGATGTCAGATGAGACCACTCTGGCGGATTTGCTGCAGCTAGACCTCCACAAGTACGAGGACGAGGTCCGGAACATCGTGGACAAGGCTGTGAAGGAGTCGGGGATGGAGAAGGTATTTTCCTTTTGTCGACAGCAGAAGGTGTGCCGTGCGGGACGACGCGGGGACGGCCTGGCGCCTACGAACATCCCGCTTCTCGTGGGGTCTGTGGGTCGCATAGCTCAAACACAAAGTCTGCTGGGCTCTCCCTTAACCAACCCACCATGGAAATCTTGTAAAAAATTTCCAGGACGTACCGCTGGAGAAGGGATCCCTTGGGTCTAGCTCTGTGCCCTGCGTGCACTAGCACGCGCACTGAACAACGGCCTGGGCGCTCTCCTCTTGTGCAGCAGGCTTGCTTGCAACTTTGGAGAAGAGGCTGGAGGAGGGAAGGCAGGAGGCCTGGCCATTGGGGTGGGTGATGAGCCACCGGCTGGGACAGTCCCCGGACACAGGGAAGCTGGACAGGGGGCTCCTTCTGCAACGTACATCTCCCTCCTCACCTGCTCTGTGTGAACCTTCACACTTGGGCTTTCTTCCCTTTTTTTTTTTTTTTAAAGATTTTATTTATTTATTTGTCAGAGAGAGAGAGAGAGATAGTGAGAGAGAGCACAAGCGGGAGGAAGGGGCAGAGGTAGAGGGAGAAGCCGGCTTCCCGTGGAGCAGGGAGCCCGATGCGGGACTTGATCCCAGGACCCCGGGATCATGACCTGAGCCAAAGGCAGAAGCTTCACCCAGCGAGCCACCCAGGCATCCATCTCCCCTTTTTTTAAAAAAAACACCTTTACTGAGCTACCATTCGCCGTACTGTTCACCCACTTACCATGTACAATTCACTGGCTTTTAGCGTATTCACGGGAGTGGGCGACCGTCACGAGGTAGAATTATTCATGTTAGAACGTTTTCACCAACTCAGAAAGAAAGCCACTCCCTCCAGGGACCCCCATCTTCCCGCACATCCCGTCCCACCCCCACTGACCCGCTTCCTGTCCCCATGGACTCGCCTGTTCTGGACATTTCACGAGGATGGAATCGCGCAGGATTGGGCCTCACCTGGCCGGCCTCGTCGACTTGGCGTGATGGTGTCAGGGTCCAGCCGTGCAGGAGCCCGAGGCAGACCCTCATTCCTCCTGAGGGCCGAGCGGCATTCTGACGCTCTGTCCCACCACATCTGTTTGTCTGCGGACGGACGTTTGCGTCGTTGCTCCCTTTTGGCAACGGTCAATGACATCGGTAGGAACGTTCCGGATTTCCGGAAGCAGGGCTTCCCTCTGGGTCCTTCTCGGCCCCTCTGGCCAGCCTCCGAGTGACGTGTCCCCCGTGTCCCCCGAAAGGTGCTGAAAGCCCTGGACGCCACGTGGTCCGGCATGGAGTTTGAGCACGAGCCGCACCCGCGCACGGGCACCGTGATGCTCAGGTCGGACGAGGTGCTGGTGGAGACCTTGGAAGACAACCAGGTGCAGCTGCAGAACCTGATGACCTCCAAGTACCTGTCCCACTTCCTGAAGGAGGTGACGAGCTGGCAGCAGAAGCTGTCCACGGCGGACGCGGTCATCTCCATCTGGTTCGAGGTGCAGCGGACCTGGAGCCACCTGGAGAGCATCTTCATAGGCTCCGAGGACATCCGCGCCCAGCTGCCCGAGGACTCCAGGCGCTTCGATGGCATCGACACAGAGTTCAAGGTGAGCCCGGCCTCCGCCTCCCCGCGCCTGGTCCGAAATGGCGACCCCCGAGAGCACGTGCCACTCACGCCCCGGGGTCCATCTCCTCCAGGCCCTGATGGAGGAGGCTGTGAAAACGCCCAACGTGATCGAGGCCACCAACAAGCCCGGGCTCTACGACAAACTGGAGAATCTGAAGAAGAAGTAGGTTCCCGCACCCGGGCGGGGGAGGGGCGTCCCCGCGGTGGGGACAGGGCAAACTCCTCCCCGGGAGCTGGCGCTCCCGGCCTCGTGGTGCCACGCCGGCCACACGGCGCGTCCTCAGTCTCAGAGGGACGCCCGCACGGCGGGTCGGCTTCCAGGGTCTGAGTCTAACCGGGGCTGCGACCAGCCCGGGCGTCTCCAGGGCGGTGGCGCGGCGCGGACGGGCTGGGCCTCAGAAGGCCTCCACAGCCCCGTGGCCTCCCTCCTCCCAGCTTGGCTGTGTGCGAAAAGGCCTTGGCCGAATACTTAGAGACAAAAAGACTGGCTTTCCCGAGGTTCTACTTCGTCTCCTCGGCTGACCTCCTGGACATCCTCTCCAACGGAAACGACCCCGTGGCGGTAGGCGGGCCCCTGGCATTCCGAAGGCGGCCCTGTGCTCGCCCCCACAACTGGGTGACCCTGTGCGCTTGGAGGTCCCTGGACCACCTCCACGAAGTCACCCATGCCGGGAACCGCCGGGGGCCTGGCGGTGACAGAGAGCCCCTTGCCTCATGTTCCTCATCTGGAAAGTGGATTAGATGCCAGGGGCTTGGCGAGACCGTGTTTCTGGGAGACTCGCCAGCTCACTAGGTGGCCACTGGCTCATCCTGACAGATCCGGGCCCCCAGGAGCCAGGAGGAGATGTTTCCTCGAGGCTCTTCTGAAAAGAGAGGGGGCTTGACTGACTAGGTGAAGGGGAAACCCGATCTTTTATTGGAATCCTAAAATTGCAGGATGCACCAGAAGGGAGGCAGGGGGTGGCCCAAGGAAATGGGCCCAGGGCCTGGGGACAGCCTTGTCAAGGAAAAGTGTCCTGTCACCTTCAGGAACAGACCTTTGTCCCTGAAGCCTGGATCCCGTGGCTGGTCTCCCAGTCGCCCCCAGAGCTGTTGGGCGGGGCCCTTGGTTGGCTAAGCGCGTTTGGTTAACACCGAGCGGACACGGGGGGCGTATTCCAAAACAGAAAAAAGACCTTAAAACGCCCCAAGGAAAACCCAGCTACGCCCGCGCCCCCTCCGAGGCCCCGGGTTCCGTGACCCTGTGTCTGTGCCCCCACCCCCCCAGGTGAGCCGCCACCTGGCCAAGCTCTTCGACAGCCTGTGTAAGCTCAAGTTTCGCCTCGACTCCGACGAGAAGCCTCTCAAATTCGGCCTGGGCATGTTCAGCAAAGAGGACGAGTATGTGGACTTCGACCAAGAGTGCGACCTCTCGGGGCAGGTGAGTGCCGGGCGCGCATCAGGAAGGAGCGGCCGCGGGGCCACCCAGCCCGGGACTGTCCCTCGCTCGGGCAAGCGCTCCAGCAGCTTCCGTGGACAGCCTCCAGCACGGCCTGACCTGCACAGTCTGGGGTGCATCTCGAGAAAAAACAGAGGGAGGAGGGGAGGGGAGAGGTTTGTGGACGCCGGTGAGCTGTCCTCTGTGAGGCCCCACGCGCCTGAGCTGCTGCGTTCTGACCCCCCTGGAGCAGAATTTAGGGCTTTGGCGCACCACGGGAGGTCTCCCCACCAACCCTCCGCGGGTGGCCCCGTGCCGTCCTGGCCACCCGCGAGGCGGCCCCCTCCGGCCTACCACACATCCCCGTATCTCACCGCCCAGCTCAGCCACCATAGCGACGCGACATTTTCCTGAGTGAAATGTAATTTGGAGAGAAATCAGCTTGGGGGAAAAAGAAGAAAATCTCATGCAAGAAACAAGAAAACTGGAGCTTCAGAAACGTGGGCCCAGAGCTCCGTCCCACAGACGGGCTTGTGGGGGGCCCGGTGAGACCCCGTCATCGCCGCGTGCTTGGCGCCGCTCCCCGCGCTCCGCTCCTTGCGGACACAACTGTGGCGCCGTGTTTACAGTTTAGGAGGCAAACGAAGCCGGCCTGTTTGGGTCTTCCCCCCGACTGCTGGTGGCTAGTGGAGGGTTTGTGTTTTAGAATACAAAGAAGGCTTCTCTGCAAGTGAAATAAAGTAGTTTTGTCCTGCATGACCATGTTGGGCTGAGACCAGGCCCCCGAGGAGCGGCCGGAGCCCACCGGGGACTTGGGAGGACAGACGTCGCGGCTCCCAACAGCAGCAGCGCCACAGGGGCTCGGGCGTCGCCTGTCTTCTAGAATTTTCTCTGGACCCCCTCCCTGGTCCGCCTAGCGATAGCGTGTGCACGTGAACGGCCAGTGCAACAAGTCCGACGGGGACGGACGCCCCCGGGCTTCCCAACCGCATCTGTGAAGTGGGTCTTTCTCACGGCTCTACAAAACCCTCGACTTTTCCACCCCCGGGATGACAGTTGTGGCAAACGGCCCAGTTCTTTTCTGGGTGACAAAGCAGGTGTTTGGAGCCCACAGCCCGCAGGGCCTGCCGGGTCAGTGTGTCCCCCGTCCCCAGGTGGAAGTGTGGCTGAACCGAGTTCTGGACCGCATGTGTGCCACTCTGCGGCACGAGATCCCAGAAGCCGTGGTGACCTACGAGGAAAAGCCGAGGGAGCAGTGGATCTTCGATTACCCAGCCCAGGTCCGGGGGGTGGGGGGGACACGGGGAGGGGCGCGGGGGCCGCGGGGGGGCGCGGCCCCCGGCGTTGGCCTCCGCACCGGCAGGGACCACTGTGCCGGGGGTGTCGCTCACTGTCTGCTTGCAGATTGCGCTCACGTGCACGCAGATCTGGTGGACCACCGAGGTGGGCCTGGCCTTCGCGCGGCTGGAGGAGGGCTACGAGAGCGCCATCAAGGATTACAACAAGAAGCAGGTGCGCTGGGTTGAAGCCCTGCCCTTGCCGCAGCCGGGCGGTCAAAAGCAGCCAAACCTTGGCCCCCCGCAGCCCCCGCAGTGGTTCTGCCCAAGGGTAGAAAAGGGAAATACACAGTTTTCTTCTCTTTTCTTTGTTTTGTTTTTTTTTTTTTTTGGTCTGGAAATCAGCAACTCCTCAATTTGTGCGCATATCATGGGCTTATATGGCAATACCGTGGAGACTGTCTGCGCGGCTCTAGAAGCCGCGTTTGTACCTAGTATCCCCATCTCCCCGCGGTGCTAGACTTGCCCCCCCGACGTCCTTCTCAGGGGCTCCGTGGCATCCCAACGCAGCTCACCCCACCCCCAGCTGGGGGACATCGAGAGCTTCTTCTGTGCTTTGTTTTTGTCACTGAGAGGACGGTGGTCTTCCCTCCCCAGCCGTGAGCCCCCAGGGGACCCACGGGGGCGGGGGGCGGAGCGCAATGGGCAGGCCACATGCAGTGTCCCAGCCCAGGGGCCTTTGTCCCCGCAGATCAGCCAGCTGAATGTGCTCATCACCCTGCTGATCGGAAACCTCAGCGCAGGCGACAGGATGAAGGTCATGACCATCTGTACTATCGACGTGCACGCGCGGGATGTGGTCGCCAAAATGATCACGGCCAAGGCACGGGAGCTGGGGAAGGGCTGGGCCCGGGTCGGGATCTGGTGTTCGGGGGCTCCAGCCCCTGCTAGCGCCTCTTCCCAGGGGAGGCGGCTCTCCTCCTGGCACCAGCCAGCCCTCCCCGCTGCCCCCGGGAAGCCATCAGAGGAGCCGTTGGTAGGAGGGGCCGCTCCTCGGCAGGACTCAGCTGGGGGCGGCCCTGGTGTGGACGAGCGAGCGTCCTGGGGGAGAAGCAGGGACCTTCTCTGGCGGGCCGGGATCCCACGCTCCCCCTCCTGCAGGTGGAGAGCTCCCAGGCCTTCACGTGGCAGTCCCAGCTGCGGCATCGCTGGGACGAGGAGAAGAAGCACTGCTTTGCCAACATCTGTGACGCCCAAATCCAGTACTCCTACGAGTACCTGGGCAACACGCCGCGGCTGGTCATCACCCCGCTCACGGACAGGTGGGCGCGCCCGCTGCCTTAGCAGGGGTTGGGGGGCCATGCCCGGACTCACCCCTGCCGCCTCGGGGCTGTCAATGAGAGCCGTACGGTGCCAGGGGAGTTGCTCGACCTCTCTGAGGGCCTGCAAAGTGGGGGTGTCCCCCTGGAGCCGAGCGGGTGGCACCTGGACGCAGCGAGCTGATACAACTGTGAAAGGGAAGGGGGCGGCCGGGGGTCAACGCATGTGGTCCATTGCAGATGCTACATAACCTTGACCCAGTCCCTGCACCTGATCATGGGCGGGGCCCCTGCTGGCCCTGCCGGGACCGGCAAGACAGAGACAACCAAGGATCTGGGCAGGGCCCTGGGCACCATGGTGTACGTCTTCAACTGCTCGGAGCAAATGGACTACAAGGTGGGCTCCAAGCCTGGAGGGCCCAGAGGCCCCTTGGGGACCACACACCACATCTCCTGGGCCCCACACGCGTTCTAGGTGCCTGGACACTGCGGGCGGAACCGGAGGAAGGCGGCACTGGGCTCTCGGTCTGCTGACGGTCCCTGCCCTGAGGTCCCGCTGAGCGGCCACGTCCCTGCCAGTGGAGCCCTGTGGGGGTGGCAGACATGTCCAGAGGAGGCTCCTAGGGTCAACAAACCCAGGCCCAAAGTCCCACCCTGGGAGGTCAGCTCCTCCCAGCCTCCCTTCCAAGCTTTCCCCGGGCAGCTGGGGACTCCCAACAGAGGGAGTGCTTCTGCTGTGGTTCAGCGTGGGGCTTTAGGGTAAAAGCAAGGCCGGGCAGGCTGAGGAGGGGAGCCAGGGGGCAGCCAGGGACAGCGGTCCCTGGAGACTGTGCAGCACGCTGTCAGATCTCCACGGGCCCCACGGGAGAGCAGAGCCTCCTGGAGGCCCAGCAGGGCCGCCTCTGTGGGAGGGATGGGGTGGGCCTAGTGTCAGGAGCCTGGGCCCGCAGGAGTCCCCTCCCCTGCCCACCCGTGTTTGAGCCCCAAGGCCAACCCTCCTGAGCTTGAGGCTGCCTTCTCCCAGTCAAGGGCACAGACCACACCAGCCTCTGGATTTCAGAAAAGCATCCCAGGAGCTTTAACACTCACCTAGAATCCCATATGGAGACCCTGAAGAATCCCCATCACCCAGTGAGGCCTGGAGAGACACAAACATCTAGAAGGAAATCTGACATG